>BEXV01000503.1:195508-220467 GCA_003118195.1 Hemicentrotus pulcherrimus | reverse complement strand
CCCCCCCCCCCTTATTGGAAAATCCTGGATCTGCGCCTGATTACGAGTTCATGGCTTACAGGCAAATAATTTGCTGCTTCATTTTCCAGAAAACACCTTTGCATCTAGCCTGCAAGAAAGGTCACATCGATATGGTGAAGCTTCTTGTCTACGAGGAGAAAGCCGACATCGTACTGCGTGACAAGCATGGACTCAACTGCCTCGACTATGCCATCGACAACGGGCACGAGTAAGATCACAAAACGACACGAGTCAGATGACCCGATTCCCCTTCATCCTACCCATGTCTCTCCCCATCTACATGTCCATAAATACATGTACACTATATATCCTATCTACATATTTAGCTATATATTCATTCCCTTTCTCAAATATTCAGACCCCTCCCCCACTCCCCCTCTTTTACATCTACAGAAATGCAGGTGATAATGTTGAAAGGTGAAAGGTTTGAAAGGTTTGAAAGGTTTGTTTTATCTCTTAAACGGCCCAACATATTTTGGGCTTGGAAGAAATACAGATACGTGGGACAAAGATATTTTACAACTAAGACAGTAAACCAAAATATATCTTTCAAAGAAGTGGCGAGATGGGTCAGTGGTACAGCAGTAGTCTCGTAACCGGAAGGTCCCGGATTCAAAATCACGTCAGTGAGCTCACGCCCTTTGGTAAGGCATTACTCCTCATTACCACGTCCCTCGGAATGGACTTAACGCTGTAGGTCCCCTGGTTTTGTTTACGTACAAGCATGTACGTGTTTTTTTAGCAGTCAGGTATTCAATCATTACCGAACAAAGGAAGGTTCTTTGGCAGCAAACAACACACAGTAACTAAAGGCAAGATTTCAAGTTGAGTAAAACTATATACTCAATCCAAGATATTGTCAGTGCTAAAAGTAGGTGAGCTATGCTACAAAAGAAAAAAAAATATATACACATTCCCATCTAGATGCCAAGGGTCTAAAGCTTTGAAGTTTAAAAAAAAAACCTATTTTATCCGAAATTTGACCCAATGATTTTACAAAATTTAGGAAGGTTCTTTAATTGTTTAACAGAATGTAAATTGAGTTACTAAGAAGATTGATAATGTTATGTATATCGTAATAATATTTTCCATCATAAAGCTTACGAATTTTAGCAACTAAAGACCGGGCAGACGAGGACACAATGAAATTATCACCCTGTACTTTGAGATCACATACGGAACACTATTCTAGAGGCTGACTAGGAAAATAATGGCATGTTGTGACGGGCAGCTTACTATTACTAGATCGAAACGAAATGTAGTGTCGCGCTTTTTCTGATCTCCTATCGCCTCTCGCCCCCTTCCCCTCTCTCCTTTTTCCCCTCTCTCTCTCACGATATCTCAAACCCACACCCACTACACACTCTAAATCTTCGTTTCGACTTCTCTATCGATCTGTACATGATTCGCACCATTGGTATTTCGTTCTCCCTCTTGATCACTCTCTTTTTACCTACTTCTCATCTATAGGAACATTGCCCATTTGATTTTGAGTCACGTTAAATGGCGAGAAGTAATGTCTGTATCCAGCCTGGATGATGAAACGAATGAGAGGACTACACCCATGAGAAAACTCATCAAAAAAATGCCAGGTACTGTGAAACGAACAAAAAATTAACGCACTGCAAGCAAAAATCGTCGAGTTTCATCACATTCCATTGTTTCTACGGTTTGGTGTCCGTGTAAATGGACCTAAGAATGATGCTTGTGCTTTCAGACGATTTGTTCAATGAATAAATCACTTTGGGAATTTGCCCAGATGTCTATTTATATCGAAAGCATTCATCCGTCTGCTGTTCCTTTCCACAAAATTCATTATCACAACATATATAAGACTTCATGAAAAGGATACAACTTTCTTCTTCCTTCTTTAGATGTTGCTAAGCGAGTCATGGATAGGTGTATCAAAGTATCGAAAGCAGGGCCCAAAGACAGTGATTTTTGGGTCGGGTTTGACTACGAGCTCCTCGAGGATTCCTTCTCCGATTGGGATAGGCCGAATGATTCCGATGGTAGGTAGTAGTANAATAAATCAACAATTAATGCCATATGATTTTGTATTGTGTGACTTTGTAATAAGTGCCCCTTTCTTTTCTCACAAGTGCCGTTATCAATTTCAGGTGAGTGCCCCTTTCTAGGTACAAGAAATGCCAATTATTATCTGTGATGAGTGCCCATTCACCTCTTTCCAAATATGAGAGGTGTCCCTTATATTTTAACAAATGCCTCTTTCCCTTTGTATGCCCCCTTTTTATTCTTATAAGTGCCCCTTTTCATCACCGGTGAATACCTTATTCAAATTTGATGGATGCCCCCTTTTACTTTGTAATGAGTGCCCCTTTTCATCTCTGAAAAGTGCCTCTTTTATTTTGACATGTGTCAACTATCCTATTCCCATTCAGTGCCACTTTCCTTCTGAAAATTGCCCCTTCTTCTTTGCAATAAATGCCCCCTTTCCGTTCTCATAACTGCCCCTTTTCATCTCTGGTGAGAGCCCCTTATCAGATGCGAAAAGTGCTCCATTTTCATCTGTAATAATTCCCAGGGGCGGATCCAGGATTTAGGGGGGTTAAGAGGACACTTTTTTTTTTTGGTCCAAAAAAAATCGCAACCCTTCGGCCGACCCCCTGTGTACGCGCCTGAGTAATACTAATTATCATTAGTGTGGTTAGTAATGGTAGTGGTAGTAGTAGTAGTGTAAATTATTATTAGTAGTAGTAGTGGTTTCGTTGTATACTGTAGATGACAAGGAGGGAACATGTTTGCCGTAGCTCTTTGAGATTACAGTTGGTGGTGTACCGAGTAGTGCCGAGAAATCTGCCAGCCCCATCCTACCTCTATGCCAGCCAGCATTGCGCTCTTGTTTATTTCGGCTTGTTTTTCAGCTCCATTGGACGAAGAACTAAACTGATGCTCTTTACCACAAACAGAGCACTGGAGAATGACAGAGCTGTTAAGGCCGCCCCGCTTACTGGAGCCTTCAAAAGGGATCAGATGCCCTGAAAATAATAATTTCAAAAAAAGCTACTCTTCTTCTCATTCCATCCATTGCATACTTTTCAATGAGAACAACATGGTACCGATATGAAACACACACAGAAAAAATATATATAGTTTTGTAATGACCACAATTGATGTACCAATGCTAGAATTTTTAATTATGACCCCAATTGTTCAGTAAGATCTTGCTGAAGTAGGTAGTGAATCCCTAAATGTTCTTAATCTCATTATGTTTGCATGCTATCTGTCCGATGTAAATTCTCTACACCTGTATAATCAAACTTAATTGTATGACACTAAAGTATTGTGTTATATGTAATGTCATAAAAAGACTCTTTGAACTTAGAAATAAAAAATGCCCAATTTAGTTAGATTAAACTGCATGGCATCCGTCTTCTGAGTTGAGCGGCATTGGTATCGCACAATTCATTGAACCACTGCGTGACCGTCAAGTTTCAATTAGAGGACTTGTTAGATATTACATGAATTATTCATCTTTGGAAGTTAATGTAACAAAAAATGAAGCTGTATATAATCTAGAACATAATCCATAATTCAAACATATCTTACCATCAGAGCTAACAAGGGCTTTCTGAAGTGCATCTCTCAGTTGAAATCCGCTTATCAGGTAGAAACATTCCAAAGCCTTACGCTGATCTTTATGGGGGGACCAGTATGAGATGTTGATCCAGAGTCTCATTGCAATGACGATATCTTCAATATTCAAGATTCAAGATTCAAGATTTTATTGTCCATAATATAATACAGAAATTTGTTTTCCATTGGTATAACATGTAATACTTAAAACATAAGAAAAAAACATGGTGTCGTGTGCTGAAAGCCAGAAGGGCGTCAAGACTCTATAAGAAAACGTTAAATATGAGCAGGTACGGTCCTCCGGCTTTCAGCACAAAAAATGACAAGACAGTTATATGACTTATACATAGCAAGAGTTTCAAATACAATTCTGAATCACATCATGAATACATTCAGGTATGAATATAGATGTGATAATAAAAGTAGAATAGGAGCAGCATCACAATCGAAATACGAGCAGAAAGAGAAAGGAAAAGAGAGCTCAAGCTCGAAGGACTGATAGAAGAGAGAAATATAGGGAGAGTTAGTAGGGGTCCAAAGGGAAAGGGGAGAGATAGAGAAAGAGAGATGGCATAATTTCCAATCAGATTATAATGCATGACAGAAAAATACAACAAAATCAGCAGCAGAGCTAAACAACGGATGTTTTGACCCACAAAGGTGATGAGGTGGAAAACTTTCCAACCCAAACCCTACAAGTTTATTTCCTGGGTGGGTAGAGAAAAAGTTAACAAATATTCATAATCGCTATTATTTCGCTCAAAGGTGAGAATTTCGTGTTACTTGTGCATTATAAATGTGCATGGAATTTGGAATAAAATAAAATAATTTCTTCATCAGGCTCTACTGGTAATTGGTACACGCAGGTGGATTCCTAAGCGGTTAAAAGTAAAACAACAAAATATTGGTTGTGATGGGTCTTTCATAATATAAGTTATTTTAGTCAGTAAGCGATCTTCAAACAAAACTGATAGGGGTGGTAATTCAATGCCGATAATTATGTTGAGCAATTTTCCTAGGACGTTCGAGTTTAGTTTTTGCTCCATGTGTGAGATTTCCATAAAAACAAATGAGATTGAATAGAAGAAAACTTTGAATGATAGATTGATAGAAAAGATGCAAGATCGTCCTGTCAACGTTAATTTTTTTGAGCTTCCTTTGAAGAAACAAAAAATCAATCAAGGTACCAAGATACTTATATTCATGTACGTGTTCGATTGCCTGTTCACGAATAAACAAAGGGATATGATTAACGTCACCACGTCGAAAGTCTATAATAATCTCCTTGGTTTTTTGAACATTCAAATATAGGTTGTGTCGATCGCACCATTCAACAAACTCATTAACTTGACAAAAATACTTATTCTCACTATTTCCTCCCTTCATGAAAGCTGTGATGGCAGTTTCATCAGCATACTTTATAAATGAACAACATTAACTGGTACTAGTGCAATCACTGGTATACAGTGAAAATAACAAGGGAGAAAGGACACACCATTGTGGAGCTCCTGTATTGGTTACCAAAGTAGGGGATTTAGTATTTCCTAGTCTTACTGATTGTTGCCTATTTGTTAGAAAGTTATGAACCCAGAGAACTTTTTTTAACATCAACCCCCATTTCTATCATTTTATTTATTAAAAGGTGAGGAGTTATGGTATTAAAAGCACTATATAAGTCAATGAAGGTACATCTTACAGTTGATTTTGGGATATCTAAATGACTATATATTCCATGAAGAAGGACAAGAACAGCGTCCTCAACTCCCTATTCTGTCTATAAGCAAATTGAAAGGGGTCAATAAATGAGCCAGCTTGACTCAATAGATGTTTCAAAATCAACCTTTCCAAAGATTTCATGACATTAGATGTGAGTGCTAAAGGGCGGAAGGCATTCAGATCTGTGCTACTGTCTTTCCTATTCCCTTTAGGAACTGGTATAATCGAAGATGTTTTCCATATGTGTGGTATTACACCTAGATCCAAAGTTAAATGATATAATCTCGTAAAAATAGGAGCTAATTGTTGATAACAAGTCTTAAGAACCCGATTTGAGATGCCATCAGGTCTAGTGGCCTTGTTGACCTTTACTCTTCTGAATATGTTCCTCAAATCTAGCTCTGATATTACAATGCCAACATTACTTGTCATTTTATTTCACATGGATTTACTCAAGCATTCATTTTGATCATGAAAATCATTGCAATCAAATCGCGTATAAAACAAGTTTAAATCATTTGCAAAGTCCTGGTTACATTGAGTCATTTTCTGTTTGCTCTTGCTCTTCATTGCCTTGTTTTCGTTCACATTTTGCCAAATTAATATTCTCCTCCGTCGTCTCCGTGTTATATTTGTCAGGAAATCGCATTCGTTTTGCACGTAGTGCTTTTTATCACTAGTTATATTTGAAAAATAAAGACACACAAGAAGAAGAAATAACCGGAGTGTTGGCTCAGTCAGTAGAGCGTCCGCCTCACAACCGGGAGGTCGAGGTGTCGATCCCCGGACGCGTCATACCAAAAGACGTTAAAAGATGGGAGTTGCTGCTACCTTGTTTGGCGTTCAACAATAAGGAATAGAGCAACGTCGATCTGGCGCTGCTCAGTGAATGCCGGGCTCACGATTAATTGGGCAAAAAGAATTTTCATTTCGGTTTAATAAAATTTGGAGTGGACTAAAAGATTATTATTATTATCATATTATTATTGTTATGCCCTTTTCTCATGTCCGTTTCATTTCAGATTTCATAGGCATAGTCTTTAGCATCTCACCAAGGTCACTACATTCTTCGATTTTCGAAATCACTCATGCATAACCGTCCAGGCGCCATTTCGTCTTTTGTCCGTTTCTGGTCCTTTTAAGGTCTTTTGTCTTCCTTCCTAACTCTACTATCATAGATCCTACAAATCGAGTTCTAACAAATTCCTCTAAATAGTCCATAATATGTTCTTTCATTCTTTTGCGATGTATAACCTGACCTTCAAATGCCATCTTCGCAATGCAAATTCAAATCCGAAACCGACTTCGTCAAAAATCTCTAATTTTTAAAAAAAATGGACCCCTCAAAATCTAAAATTTCCATAACTTTCTCATACCATTTCCGTTTCGTCTCAATTTCTTGCAGTATCGTTATCTCATAATTCCACAAAGCCATGCTGGATTTAACGCTCCAATAAATATGCAAAAAAAAAGAAAAAGCGCCCTCTAAAGTTTTAGGAATTGGCTTTTTTTTTCTGTGGCCGTATCTCGATCGTATCTGGCCAAACCCGTACTTTTTTTATATTTAAATTATTGAAGATATGCCCTTTCCAGCCAACTAAAAAATTACATACCATAACGCTGACCAAATTTGAGAAAATTGCCCTCCGAATTCGCCACTTCCAAGAAAATTGCGAAATAACTTAAACTTGCTCTAAAATAACTTCGCATACGCATGTATCAATGCACGTAACAACTTTCTTCTAAGTTTGGTCAAATTTGATGACGACGTCAGCGCAAAATGTTTGCCCATTATGAATTTGTTATGCATTACGTAATAGCCCGTTAAATGCGTTCAATATATGGCACGCAGACGCCAATGGTGTCGAGCATGCAGTAATGAAGGGTTCTTTCGAATGACACCAAATACGTTATATGTTATTACAGAAATATTTGAGAAAATTGCGTTTGAACAAGGTTCACTATACAAAATCTGCTGAGTTTCCGCCAATTCATAACACGTACCGGCAATGACGACATTTTCCAGACTGTTTTTCGCCCCTTTTTTTTCCTTGAAATTTTGAAGTGATATTCCAAGTTGCGATACACAGTGCACCTCGAAGCCGGAATTTTGAAAAATCATCAAGGGGGCCACTTAAGATGCCATTTTATACTATACATTGTTGAGTTAGTATGGGCGGCTGTTTGTGCCACAGCACGCGTCTCTACATGTTCATCATGCACCAAATCCCTTTGGTTTTGCACGCAGTGCTTGCGAGCCCTTTCTAGGTCCCTTCCTCTATTCCAATTCCCTTCAAACTTCGTAGGCATATAGTTTCTCGCATCCCTTTTAAGAAACCAGCATTTTTCGTTCTCCGCAATCCTTCAGGCATGACCGTCCAGGCGCCATTTTGTCCGTTTCGGGTCGTTTTGGTGGCCTTTCTTCCACCCTACCGGCTATCTCCACCATCGCAGAACCTACGTACTTATTCCAATTTTCTCCTGATAGTCCGAGAGAAGCTCTTTCGTTTGAATCGTAGAAACAAGTGCGTCATTGCACGCACATCGTTGGGACACGATTGAGTGTCTAGTTTAATATTCCACTTGTATTCTTCCTTCTGAAACACCATTTCCACTTTGGTACGTAACCTTTTCCTTTCCGCGTCATTATGCTGCTCAATACGAGTATCAATGTACAAGTTTACCGCCACATGCATGGAGTAGTTTGACCTCAAATTAACACAGAGGGCAGCATGTAGTAAAGCATTATTATAATTATTAGTGATCGATTATTGTAAAGCTGACTCTGCCCAATAAATAATAGTACCGTCCTCAATTAGCTTAACGGAAAGGGGGTTTCAAATATTATTAAAAAAACAATATGTGCGAGTTAAACTTGAGTTCGAGGCATTTATTTTTGAACTATGGGCATAAAACTTTAGATTTGTATACCTGAAACATTCATCTATCAAAGAGAATCAAAATTGAAAGAAAAAAAGTTGACGGATAAATAATCAATTTTCAGGGCCTTTACCCCATAAGAGCCTCTTTTTACCCTTCACGACTGACATTTCTGATACATGTGAATTTTTGCTTAAAGAATACCTGCCTGCCAAGTCCCTATTTTTTTTCTTGAGATGTGATCAGACTTTATTTCCAACTAGGCTTGACCGTTATTGGTTATTAATACTTGGAGACATTATGATTATCATTGCCCTTCCCTAGATGGAGGTGACGAGGTTAAGACCAAAGAGACTTCATTCATCGCCAAACCTTACAGGCAATCCGCATCAGACAGCAAGACACATATCACAGTCAAGGACAAAGCTGACAAGTACAAGAAGATCCCTGGAATTCCGGCGGCGCCGACGGAAGACCAGTACGATGATCATGGGCATTTGATGAAGAGCGCGAGGCCGTATACGACCAGTTTAAAAGACATGGCTGCTAACCATCCTCTAAATATTATGGTAAATGTCATAATTATAGCGTACTCAACCAATCAATGGGCCGCTGGCTCGGCCCACCTGCGTCTTTTTTTTTAAACCTAACTTTGCCATCCTATCGCTGCTTTTGATTGGTTCAATAAGAACCATACGTCATGCGCTAGTCATAAATATTCACGATACGCACGTACACAATACAAATAGTGAAATTTCATACAAAAATTAGAAGTGCAAAGCTATTTTTAGTTAAAAATGAATGACATTGCGCGAAAATCAGGTGGCTTACCATAAACGAATGACTACCCAGATCATTGTCCATTGTCAATCCAACATACTGGTTAAGTCGAGAATCTGGCCGATTTAATTCCCATTTAATTTTGATCTCAAACACACCGTACCAACACAAATATTAATATATTCAAATATTAATATGCAGGGCAGCGTGGCAACGTTACGATTTAAAAAGACGCGGCCCGCCTGTTGGTTGGAATCAACCGGTGCGGGCTGGTTGGTCGGGGAGTGTCATGGCGGCGTATCGTACGCATCCAAAATTCGGAGATATCGATTTCGTTGTCTCTGTTGAAAGTAGGGACTTTTAGATTTGCACGACGGAGAATGTGGACTGGCCTTTTAAGGCAACGTGATGTCCTTTTAAGGCACTGGCAGTGACGCCTTGCCTTTAAAGGGCAGTCCACGGTCTCCGTCGTGCAAATCTAAGAGTCCTTTTTATTGGGATTGAGACGGATATTGATAGCTTTTTTTACCCTGCGTGTGTACCAATGCCGTTCTTGGGAAAGGCACTCTTTTCTGTGCAGTTACAAAGCGCTGCACATTGTAAGGGCGATTTAATAGCTTAACCAATAACTTATCACGTCCAAAAAGACACACTGATAACAAGTTTTATACGAGCCAGGACAATCCATAATTGTCCTCTTTGGCTTCAAAAATACATTTGCCAAGAGGGTTATCGAGAACAAACTGAAGATGTTCTGAAGTAATGGTCGAGGCTATTTTTTGTCCTCCATCAAGTACGAATGTTCAGTTTTCATAGCCCCTTCTCTTAAAGTACTTTTTCTTGAAAGAAAATGAGATTTTAAGTTTGCCTTCTATATCTTTGAAGTCTAAAGAATGATGCAAAAGTGTCATTGTTCGTGTTGTATCTAAAAGTATAATTAATCATTAGAATGAAAAAAGCTTTAGAAGTAGTTTTATCTTTAATCAAGCATCTCATCTTGGATGGACGATTGTAACTCTATTCTTTTCACTCTGGTTTTGCTTAACCCCGTACTTTGCTTAGCCCCTTACCTTTTTTTTTTGGTGCTTTTCACACACGCTGTTTTTAGTCCCGTACTAGCGCCTATTCCGGAATAAGAAAATTCACGCTGTTCTAACTGCAATTCGTTAGCCCCGGATATCGTAAATGTTATGATTGGACAGTGGGCTCCTTACTTCGCATAATATAGTTAGCTACAATATGCTCCATTGTGTTCTCATTCATTTGCTTGGCACCGCCAGTGTCATCAATGAAAATCAAGCGAACTCTTTGGATTTCAGGTGACCTCGGAGCGTGCAGATCTCTTGGACCACCCCCTTGTCTCCAGCTTGCTCAATCACAAGTGGAGCCGAGTCGGACGGTACGTCTTCTGGGCCTCCCTCGGTTCTTACCTTCTCTTTGTTGCTATGCTGACTGGTTACGTCATCGTAGTCCCGCCTAGTTACTATGTGCGACTCGCCAACCAGAGTGCAGGGGTATCTTGGTTCGTCAATGGCGAACAACAATGGACTGCAGGGTTTCATAAAGCTACGATATTCTTCTTTGGTCGGATCGGTGATTGGATCATACTGGTTTTATCCTTGATCAACCTGCTTCGGGAGGTACAGTCTATTTTTTTGAAGATTCGATTTTGCTTTGTGTTAAATTTTCATCTCTCTAGATTTGCCATCGTTTTGTGTCGAATTGTTGGCATTTTTGTGTGCGGTAAAAACGAGGATAGTCGTGTTATTTAATAGATGNCTCTTTGGCTTCAAAAATACATTTGCCAAGAGGGTTATCGAGAACAAACTGAAGATGTTCTGAAGTAATGGTCGAGGCTATTTTTTGTCCTCCATTAAGTACGTATGTTCAGTTTTCATAGCCCCTTCTCTTAAAGTACTTTTTCTTGAAAGAAAATGAGATTTTAAGTTTGCCTTCTATATCTTTGAAGTCTAAAGAATGATGCAAAAGTGTCATTGTTCGTGTTGTATCTAAAAGTATAATTAATCATTAGAATGAAAAACGCTTTAGAAGTAGTTTTATCTTTAATCAAGCGTCTCATCTTGGATGGATGATTGTAACTCTATTATTTTCACTCTGGTTTTGCTTAACCCCGTACTTTGCTTAGCCCCTTACCTTTTTTTGTTTTTTTTTTGTTGTGCTTTTCACACACGCTGTTTTTAGTCCCGTACTAGCGCCTATTCCGGAATAAGAAAATTCACGCTGTTCTCACTGCAATTCGTTAGCCCCGGATATCATGTTATGATTGGACAGTGGGCTCCTTACTTCGCATAATATAGTTAGCTACAATATGCTCCATTGTGTTCTCATTCATTTGCTTGGCAACGCCAGTGTCATTGTTGGTGTTATGTCTGAAAATATAATTAGTCATTAGAATTAAAATAGCTTTAGAAGTGGTTTTATCTTTGATAACGCATCTCATCTTGGATGGATGATTGTAACTCTATTAGATGCCCGATATTCATTTCAGTATCCAATAAAACTCATAACATTGATGAAATATGACGTTCCTATTTCTTCATTATCAATGAAAATCAAGCGAACTCTTTGGATTTCAGGTGACCTCGGAGCGTGCAGATCTCTTGGGCCATCCCCTTGTCTCTAGCCTGCTTAATCACAAGTGGAGCCGAGTCGGACAGTACGTCTTCTTGGCCTCCCTCGGTTCTTACCTTCTCTTTGTTGCGATGCTGACTGGTTACGTCATCGTAGTCCCGCCTAGTTACTATGTGCGACACGCCAACCAGAGTGCTGGGGTATCTTGGTTCGCAAACGGTGAACAACGATGGACTGCAAGTTTCCATGAAGCTACGATCTTCTTCTTTGGTCGCATCGGTGATTGGATCATACTGGTTCTATCCTTGATCAACCTGCTTCGGGAGGTACAGTCAAATTTCTCTAGATTTGCCGTTGTTCTGTGTCGAGGTAATATCCGGTAAAAACGAGGATAGTCGTGTTATTTAATAGATGGCACACATAACATACAATCCATCCTTTAAACAAATCATTAATTCGCTATAGACAAAAGCAATGCATTTCGCAACAATTAATCTTTGACTTATAAAAGGGAATAAACAGGCTTTTTAATGATACCAACGACAAGTATGATAATATACTAAAAAGATGTATATAAATGATAAAACTTGAATAACATAATTTGTTAAGGGGTATATATTTCTTCCGACAATCTTAACAACTCCGTCCAAGAACATTTCGTAAGTTTTAAACAGATTCATTAAATGTTTTCTTTTCAATTTGTAGGTATCTCAGTTGCTTGTTCTGAGGAGATCTTACTTCTGCTTCGTGAACCTAATCGAGTGGTCTCTGTACGTCTTGGCCATTCTACTTGTCTTGCCACTTAGCGGGGTCCAGTACTTAAAGGGGGTTAGCCTACGACTGGTAAGATCATGGTTAAGACCGAGAATTGTACCTTTTGAGGTCCAGGTCCAAGACTTCAAAAGCTTGGTCTCAGGGTTGGAAAATTGAATTTGTCAATCGCGCATACAGGATATTCTCTTATGATTTTTGTTATATTACGAACTAGTAATTATGACATCATAACTAGGCAATCTGAAATTAGCCATGAAAGTATCAATGTTACAGTCCATGTATTATGGTATTACGTGTATGATTGGTATTTTCTGCTTTGAGATATTCTTTCAAATCTGGGCCACCCCATCCAATCCACAGAGTATTAGATATACATAGCGCCTTTTTCCTGAGTTACAAAGTCCTTCACAAAACGCTCCAAAAAGTAGTAGAAACGATAATCAAATACTTCAAGTGAAACAGCTGAGACAATACAGACGTATATCAACCATTGCTTTCTAACAACAGATTCTGGCCTTCGAAGTCTTCTTGAAGTGGTCCACATATAGCCGTCTTTAGAGTGGTGGGTAGCTGATTACACAACCTTGCAATAAGAGACGAGACAAAAATTGTCTCCAGCACATTTCTTGGAGGGGGGCTGCGTCATCGAAGAGCGAGCGAGGCAAAACGAACTCAAACGAAACCGTTGATTCATATCTATACCGCGATCAGCGCAGCAATTGAAAGAGCATTCAAGACATATGTAATTTAAAGTAACATTTTCCGTCACTTCTTTACTGTTCATGATAGGGTTGGCAATGGCAGTGTGGTGCAGTGGCTGTCTTCCTGGCATGGATCAATCTCATTCTCTTCATCCGTCGCTTCTCGGGTCTAGGAATTTACGTCATCATGTTCATAGGTAAGTTCGTCATCTGTCAGGTGGTGGATATTTATCCATCATTTTCCCCTTTTCGGTATCATATGTGTGAGTGTGAACAATCGACATCGAAATAATGTCTTTATCTCTCTCTTAATATAATTGGGATTTAGTGGATACGTCTCCTGACTGTGGATTACATAGTTTGCGGTTGAGACTAATGTCCTTTGGTAAGACATTCATCTACGTTTGCCACTTTTCACCCAGGAGTAGTAAATTGATACCTGACAGGAAGATCTTATTCTGTAAATGCTTTTGTTATTATTGTTATTATCTTAATACCGATTTTCCCGGCTGTAATACCATTCTAGGTCGAAAAAACAGTTAAAACCAGTTGGATTTTCAACTGGTATCTACTGGAATCAACTGGTACCAGTTGAATCCAGTCGACGGAACTGGAATATGTGCCAGTTTATTCTACTGGTTGCAACTGGATTCAACTGGTACTAGTTGAAACCAGTTGACACAACTGGTAAACTTCACATGTATCAGTATCCCAGTTGAAACCTTACTGGCACGTGCTGAAAACAAACCAGTTGATTCCAGTTGAAACCAATTAACAATACTTGTAAGTTGTTACAACAGTTGATACCAGTTAAAAACAATAGGCCTTACTGGTACATCTGCCAGTTGATTCCAGTTTAAAACCCATAAAACCAAAGTGGACCATTTGAGACCAGTAATTGTTTTGTGTTGGAACATATTGAAACCCAACTGGGTGTAGTTTACTAGTTGATTCCATTTGAAAGCCATTAACTATAGGCGTATTGGTATGTTATTAGACCAGTTGGTGCCATTTAAAACCAACGGGCTTATATAACTGGTAATTCATAACTTCATTCTAGCACAGTGACCAGACTGGACCATTTGATACCAGCTGATTCCAGTTGGAAACCAGTAGATGCATGATTACCAGTTGCTTTACCATTTGAAAACCAATACATGATTATCACTTGAGTTACCAGTTGAAACCCGTAGATGATTACCAGATGATTTACCAGCTGAAAACCAGTAGATAATTGCCAGTCGATTTACCAGCTGAAACCAGTAGAATACCAGTTGAAAAAAAAAAACAGTTCAATGTATCTAATGCATATTCATTATTAATTTGCATGTTTTCACAGAAAACGTTATCATGATCTGTCAAGCAAATCTGACAATTAATTAATGCACATTAATTTTGTGATTTATATTTCATCCGTTAATCATTGATAAATATATTATGTATGTCTGATCATGTTTTACATCCAATTTAAGACGTAAACATAGATATATATTGATTTATGTAAATGATTACCAGTAAAAACATGAATAATTTTGTATATATATATATATATGAATGAGCTCGCTAGTACTTAATTGATCTTATACTCAAATGTAATGCGCCTCAATTGATTATGTGATGGGGTCTGGCAAGTGTCTAAGTTAATGTGGTCTAGTTGGTTGCCAGATGCTAATAAATATTGATCTGCTAATTTGGTGGTTGCTACTGGTAATCAACTGATTATTGATGAACTGATTCCAATATTAAAATTGGTTAACTGGATCCAACTGGACAACTGGTATTCCAACTGGAATCAACTGGTCGTTGATTCCAGTATTCCAATATCCATATTGAAACCAGTTCACTTAACTGGAATCAAATGGTTACCAGTTGATTCCAGTATTCCAATATCCATATTGAATCCAGTTAACTGAATTGGAATCAACTGGTACCAGCTACCAGTTGATCTCACTAGACCAATTTCCATATTGAAACCAGTTCACTTAACTGGAATCAACTGGTACCATATGACAACTGGTCCAACTGGAATGAATTGGTTACCAGTTGATTCCAGTATTCCAATATCCATATTGAATCCAGTTAACTGAATTGGAATCAACTGGTTACCAGTTGATTCCATCTTTCCAATATCCATATTGAATCCAGTTAACTGAATTGGAATCAACTGGTACCAGTACCTGTTGGTTTCAACTGGTATCTAACTGTTTTTTCGACCTGGGATATAAATTTTCAGTAACCATCACACTTCAAGCAACATCCTCTCTTTGAAGAATCCAATCAATATAATGGCGATACACTTGTCATATCGAATGGATATAAAAATGAGTATCTCGCACCAAGGGTACATTTAGATTTTTCTCTTTCTCTTTTTCTTTTCACCATCTTTAATCAATTTCTCTACCATGCCTACTCATTCTAATTATGTTCTTCTGTAATACTGACTCCCCCCCCCCTCTCTCTCTCGCTCCCTCTCTTTTTCTTTCTCTCTATGTATTCTTTCCCTATGATATTTTATCTAATCTATCTTATCATCTCTTTACTGCCGGCATATGGTTATGTGTTATAGTAGCTATTAAGGTGATCACAATTTCCCGATTTATATTTAATTTTCCTGTTTTATAATTCTCTCAAATGTTTATATATTTCTCTAACAAAGTTGTACATCTTATATTGAATACCGGGGCCCTGCCTACAAGCAACCTGCTTATTCAGGGTATCCCTCCATGTTTATGTTTATATTATTATTTTAATACAATGTGTCAATACTATGTTATATTTGTTCTTTTTTTAAAGATGGAAAATAAATTGAAATTGAATAGCTAAACTAATGTACCTGTGAAAACTCTAGTGGCTGCAATAATCTGAGCTCATGTTGCTTGTTGAGCTGTAATTATCAGTGTGAAATTGAAAACAGATTATTGTTTAGGACCCCACAACAAATGTTTAATTTCATAACATTTCAGATATTCTTCGGACATTCATGAAGTTCGTCCTCATTCTCATCCTCTTTGTTGTCGCCTTTGCGTTGGCTTTTTACACACTCCTCATGAACCAGGTAATATTAGGTTGTTAATATCGTACGTCTTACAACTAGGTTGGGCCTTAGATGTGAGGAGAAAGCATTCGAAAGTCAACTTTAGAACATCCAATGCTTGTTTCGAATATATATACACAAATGGGAATCTGTGCATGTCTTATTGTTCGAAAATCTAATTTTAACAATAAAATTAGTTTCTTAAATTTTCTTTCAATTGCATAGTTTTAACTACTACTTTAATACAAAGCTTATCAATTCAACATTGTTGGCACACAGTATGGACAATTCTCATTGCGGTCTTTCTATATTGGACAGGGGAGGAGAGGAGGAGGAGGAGGAGAAGGAAGGGGGCGGTTATGCCTTAGCCGTTGCGAACAAAAGTCATATCATGATGTTAAATTTAGGTCACGCTAGCATTACCTGTAGGAAGAGCCCCGAGCAGGTCTTCACAGATAGGTTAACCGCTGAATCACCTGATGACTACGCATGATGTAAAAGTAGATACGATGTATCCAAGGGGATGAATCATTGCCATCCATCAGCATGACCAGTGCTAAAATACAAAAAAATACGGCTGACCTGTCAGATATGACCACTTCAATCTTTTTCCTTTCCTTCCTAACCTAGCAACCCTTCCACAGCGTACAGTACTCTTTCGCCAAGACATTTGTGATGATGATCGGAGAGCTAGACTTTGTGACTATCTTCCAGAGTCAGAACTACCTTGGTACGGAGAACACCTTGGCTGATGGTGAAGAATACTTCTTCCTCACTTCTGTCTTCTACGAAGGCGTCACGTATACCATCTTCGCTCTGTTCCTCATCATCATGTCCATCCTCATCATGAATCTCCTGGTACGTTTCAAGATGATCAGGCAAAAATATTGTGGAGAGTACGAAAGAACAAGAATGTGAATGATACAAGTCGAAACTGGTGAAATGGCACGGTATAGGAAATAGAGAGAATTCGAAGAGAGTGGGGATAGCAGGAATATTGTTGGGTCCTGTATGCAGTACTCAGTGACTTCAATTCATTCCAGGAATCATAAACAGAGCGATTTTATTATTGATAATTCTAGACTTCATCTGCAAATATAGGAGTAAGAATAGCAGTACAAGCAGAAGCAGCAGCAGTAGTAGTAGTAGAAGTATAAATAAGATATTATTTCTACGAATGTCCTCAATTATTTAGGAACTAGATATTAAAGTAACAGTAATGTAATGGTGTTTTTTGTGAGCTGAAACAGTGAAAACTACCATTTCAACTGACATATAAAAGTAGAAGAGCACATCTAAGGATACAAGAGACGAATATGAAAATCTGAGAAAGAAAGTCAGCTTTCATTGGGTTTAAAGTTATATTGTACGATAAATTCCATCGAATTCAAGTGATCGTATCAGCTAAATATTTCCTTCTATCGACTAGGTTGGTCTGGCTGTCGATGATATCCATGCAATTCAAGAAAAGGCAAAGCTTCATCGTTTAGCAATGCAGGTGAGTAAGGTTTTATTTGTTTTCAATCAGCCACTGTGTCTTTCACTGTATAGCATCTTCGCACATAAGCGGCGAAAAATAACCTCTGGGAGATCTCGGGATGTTACCCTTTGACTACTTTTGAAATGTTAGATCTATTTCATCGCAGTATCTCATTGAGATACTCACCACCGACCTTAAAATCTTAACTATCTGAAAAACCATTGCAAAGAATTTAGAATATCAACGTATGGCAATTTCAAAGGCCACAAAAATGCCGTATTTCGTAATCCTAACGAAATTTCTTTTATAGGCAATAAAACAATGTACAGAAATTCTTCCTTAAAATTTCCGTAAAGACATAAGCTCGTAAGCCATAAGATCATGCCTTAATCACTATGCTTAATGACAGGTGGAACTGGTAATGGAGGTGCAACGTTACCTCCCAATCTTCATTTGGCGTTCGGCTGTCATCAGGATTAAACGCTTCAAACCTAATAAGTCGTGCTGCAGCGTACTGCAAAAGTGGTATCGTACGCTGAATGGAGACCAGAACATCCTACGACAGGCCATTCAGGTTTGCAAAAAGACTACGCCACAGGTAAGAATACAGATTCAGATGAGTGCGGTGATGTCTTGTGCAACCTCCTCATACGATTTAAAGAAGAAGAAAGTTAATACCCTCCCCAGAAACTAATGATAGTGGCAAAGAGAATGATACTCATTGCACACATTTTGTTTATAGTGGTTTGCTAGCTTGGTTAATTGTTCTTAGATCTGCTTTACAATGCTTGTAAAATTGTTTTAAGATTGTAAAACATTAATGTCTAAGAAAAGGAAAATGTGATATTTTCGGCATTACCTGCTGAAGTTATCCTATTTCTAGATCTGCTCCTTTGAAGCACGTGATGTGATGAATGGTATCAAAACGCACTTTTTTTGTAAAGGCCTGTCGTCACTTATGATCTTTTTGTTACACACGTATTTATCTAATTTGTATCCTAAGTATATTTTTAGCGAATGTAGATCTAGAAGCAGGAAAATCAGAAATCACTCACTTATCAAAATCTGTTCTTGTTACAACCAGGGCGGATTCATGCACGAGGAAGCCACCACCCATCAACTGGTCACTGACCTCAAGTATCGCCTAAAGACAGTGAGCGAAAGGGTCGAAGAAGAGGGACTAAAGACCGGCGTCGAGCAGAAACAGATGAAGGAGCGCTTTAAACGTCTCGAGACCAAAATTGATGCTCTCTTGAACCACAACGAAGTGCAATGGGATGAGTCCAAGACGGATTCGAAATAAATGAGAACGAGCGATTTCTATTGTTCTTTAATTATTGACAACGGCTATTCAACAAATACACACCATCTCTGTAAAATTACGTTTTGTTTGACTTTCTTGATCCGTCATTGAAACGTATGAACAATATTTTATCTCACTGTTAATCTTTTGAGAATTCCGTTGTTTTGGCCTCTTACGTTGTACGATCCATGGTTTTTAATGATAATCGCATTTGTATAGCGCCTTAATACTATGTTTTAAAGCGCTTTGAATAGGATTTAGTATAACCCCGTTCATTGGATTCAATGGCTATTCCGTGCATGATAGTGCACACGCTCCACTCCTTGTGGAGTATTCAAACTAAGCGCCATTTAACAAGCTCACACATGCCAATTCCATCACATTAACGTTCGCATTCATCTAATATCATGACTGTGTTGATTACTAATTGATTCCAATGACCGGTATTATAGCTATTACAATGAAAAACGATCAGAAACGTAGCAATTAATAGGCCCTACAAATGTTAATATTATTAGTAGTATTATATTACGGCACTGTTTCCATTAAGCGACATTTTCTCCATTAGAATTTAAAACTGGAAGTAGGCAATTTACATAAGAATGTCAACATGTACTACTTACTGCAATTCAACCATGGACAACATGACCACAGTTAGAAACATGTTATCATGATCTGACAGACACGAGCGCAATACACGAACCCACTATTCTTCTTATAATCATGCCATATTAATCAATGAGTGTATTGTGCAAAGGTTTTTAAACCACTAATTGATGTTAATAGTACTCTATTATTATACTGTTATCGAATCTTTACTATTGTTAATCATATAAGTATTCATATTTATGTAAATGTATGCCCATGCGCATTGGTGGTAAGTTGGTGAATGTGAGATTCAAAACCACCACAGTTATGGGCTTTTTCTTCTCGTAATTACACAGACCTATAAGCGTTCGTACGTTTGTGTGTTAGATGGTGATCCTTTTTGAAACCATGCATCGAGTCGAAATATCACGATGATATTTCATCTTCAAAAGACGTTAGCCATACAATGAAAACTTGCCCTCAATTATTTATAGAGCATATCCCAAACGAATGATAACAGGGTCTGTTTAAACTATTGAATTTGAATTTGTGCTTAATCGTTTTTTGAAGTACCATACTAAGGACATTATTTAGAGTGATTGGTTGATGTTTTATTATACATTCATACATATGCAAATATATTAAAAATTACACAATGTTGTTTATAAATGTTGATAGACTACTACATCAATTTACAAACTAAAACAAAATATTCAAAAAGCTCTTAAAAATAGATATAGATATATTGGTGTTCGCGTCAAATAGCATTCGTAATCATTACTAGAAATGAACCTGAAGTAACACTTAAGATGTCGGTCTCCTGCATTTTCACTTTTGAAATGATTTGTCAACTATTTGTTTTTGTAAATGTTTAATTATTTAATTGATTTTTATTATGATATGATTATATATGTATTTTGACATTTTTTAGTAATATACATGCACCTATAGTTTGCATATCACTTGTTATTATGTTGACAAATTGAGAAATTAAACAAAAACAGAAGTGAATCTTTCCCCAAAGATATGATTGCACCATTCATTTTATTTTGTCTACTCCAACATTTAAGTATTTATTGATTGATTAACATTGGGGTTCTTGTCGGCCTTGCCTACATCGTATCAAAGCGGATACAGATTATATCTGCAGGGGATAGAACACAAATTACAGGTTAGAACACAGATTACAAGATTGTAAATTTCAAATTTCAAATTTATTCATGTTTCCAACAAAACATTTCAAATCAATTATAAGCATTTATAACATATGTAACAAATACATATTGTAAACAGAGGGGTCCACTAAAAACCAATGCTTGTACAAGTGTGAACAGCTCAAATGAAACTTAGGAATAATGAGTAATTACTACTATGTAACTACAAATGGAACTACAAAATAGGGGAAAGAAAAAGGGGGATGCCAAAAGAGATGAGAAAGAGACAAGACAATACTTTACACGACAAAGATAGAAAAACATGGTCATAATAAAAAGAGTAGGCAGCGTGGATACCAATCCAAATTAGGTTTGGTGTTGTGGGGACGGGGTATATCAAACTTAATCATAATAGGAGAAGAAAAAAGGAAGTAGAATAAGAAGAGAAGAAGAAAAAGAAGAATAAAAGAAGAGAAGAAGAAGTTCTTAAGTTCCGAATTACAAGACATGCATTTTTTCTCGCTCGGTTGCTACTCGACCGCGCAAAATAAGATATATAATTCATTGAACATGTCGAATGGCCTCGCTATGAAATGAGACAATTTTGTACAACAAAAAGTTCCCCCCCCCCATCCTCCACCCCGAACCCCAGGCAGAATTTTGAACGGATAAATACCGAGTCGTAATGTCTTGCACTACTCATGTCGTTAGGTAAATACGTCAATCTTCCTTGCTCAGCCCCTCAATTTTCCCTTCATAAATTGAAAATCGAATCTTATTAAATTCATCGAAAATAAAGATACGAGTACACTCGAAGGGTCGTTCAATATGACGTTGGGGTTGACAAACGTGCGTTTAATCTTAAATCAACAGTTTTAATGTTATTTACTCACAGTTCTACTGCAGATAACATGCCTACCTCGCTTCAAGTGTGGCAAAATTGGTCAAACAGTGGGACAATTTCAATATTTTACGAACGATGAATACTACATTTCTAAGCGCACAGGGACTTTCTTTGTGTGAGTGATATGCGCTATACAAATAACGTTCATTATTATTATTATTACTACTACTTGGTACTACCATAACCACCTCTTGTATTTCCGAATAAACACATTTAAGTGTCAATTTACGGTCGAAGTGTGCTCCGTGAATATTTTCTCAGATAGATCAATCAATTGGAGTCATAAAAAATAAAATCATAATAATGCAATTATTGTTTGATAATTCATTTCCAATTGATACCAAGCCATTCTTTTCTCAATTATCTGCATGAATTCCCCGAACTCTTTGAAAATCAAAGAAGGGGGTGGGGGGCTGCCGCCAAGAGTTTACATCCTATTGATTGCCAAAGGTCTGCCATCGATCATGACAATTATAGTCAATACCACTCTACAGTGCTTCACGACTGTTCAAATACAGGCATATCGACCACTTACCATTTCCAGGCCCTGTCATTGTTTTTTGATCACGTGTATCATTATAACTCGTAAGCAATACATTGCGGGAGTGCATGTCTGACAAAGTGACACTCATAAAAGTAACAGCGGTCGAGTATTCTTTTAACCTTTCTGTGGTGAGCAGTTTTACTTTCAACCGATATCCTGCAATTGGAAGCTAGGTGCGACAGAGTCTTCATCAGAACTGTGTTTCATTTTCTGATGTGCATTTTTCTTTTCAATAATTTGGGTATGTTTCAGTCGGACGTTTTCTCGTCTTTCGGTTGGCAATGACGGTGCTATTTAATTTGGCCGACAGAAGCGAGGAAATTTGAATTTTCAATATCGAAATTTAATGACAAAGACACAAGCGGGCAGATACTGGTTAAACAGCTTTCACAGTCGTTGTTATGATGACATTCAGGCATTATGGAAAACGTAACATGTGATGACAACGGAACAGAACCTTTTGATGGAAGTCTTTTTACTTTCATTTTCTTCTCTTTAAATATGATACTCTCTGTAAACTTGAATGTAATTACCCTTGTGGTGATATCAAAGCAAGTTTCCATGCCTGAAGAAGTGGCATTAGTGTACCAAGTACATGCTCTTATTGACATGATCCAATCTATAATCGGCGGCATGTGGTCGCTCGTATGGAAGGCTTCAAAAGGCGACGTCATAATTTGCACCGTGATCAATTCCACCCTTCCTTTCTTCTACTATGTCTTGCTTTTCAGCAACATGGCGTCTATATCTGGGCTGTGTATCAACAAATATTTTCTCATCAGCCACCCCTTAAGGTATGCCACGATGGCTTCGATGGACAAGACCAAAAAATGGCTCGTTATCGGACTTGTAACAATCTCGTTGGTTTGTATGATATACCTCCCACTTCCTGGTTTACCCTTTTCGGAGAAGTTCATTGCGGAATGCACCGGCGACAAAAAATTCATAACGAGCGATTGGGTTGATTCGTTCAACGCTTGTTTTATCAGCGTCCCGATAGCCGTCGCCTTCGGAATAACGACATGGACAAACGTCGGCTTGCTGAGAATCGTGCTGAAGCAATCCAGAGCCATTGCTGCGATGTCTTCAGTCCCATGCCACGCCTCGAAAGCCAATACGACACATCAGCAGAGACCCAACAACGAGGAAACCAACCTGACCGAGGGAATCGACAATGTCATGGTCGGACAAAGGCCACATCCCCATCCACGGAGATCCTCAGGAAGGTTCAAAGGGGTTGTGACAGTGTTGCTTCTCCAAGCTGCTTTCTATGTCTGTTGGATTCCTGGCGTTGTGTATTTCAGTTTCAATAGCCATGTCCTGAGGGATCTTTTTGATGCTATCAGTTCTTCTAGTAACTGGATTCAGCCTGTTGCATATCTCTTGAGTACTAGAGAAGCCAGAAAAGTTATTCGAAATTTCTTACGGTGATTTATGAACACCATGTTTTGAAACACAGTTCTACACTGTTAATTCGCCCTTTTCATTAGTTAAAGGAAATTATCTTAATCAAGTTTCCTTTGAATTTGTGTTTGTAATTTGGCAGCGCTTTGCCTTCAATAAAATTGGTGCATTTAAACATTTTTACTTGAACTAGCGTATAATAGTTAGGATATCTGTTTATAGATGAGTGGGATAAAATGTTTATAATTTGCCTGTAAAAATTTGAAGAAAAATGCATTTTGTTTATTCAATTATCCCTATATTATTAACTCTTATCTTGCCACAGGGCTAATTCCCATTGTGCCAAGCCACAAATCCCCCAGTGTCAAATGTATAACGAGTTAATAATCGGATTAACGCGATGGTACTACCAATAGCGCGTGCAAAACACTAGGCACAGTCCGGTGGACATGAACAATAACTGCTATTACGAGCGCGTGCAATCATGCAAGAGACAGAGTAACAGTACAGTAGCATGCTCGCGTGTACAAAACACTATAAAAATAGCGTGCATGCAGCCTTATGGCAGGCTATGAGTTAAAGCCCCTCTAAAGTGTTGGGAGCCCCATTAGGAGTTCATACTTGGTTTAAGAGAAAGTCAATTAACCACTTTACCACGACATCTCCATAACCTGTTGACTTATTTATCATGTTTACAGTGCGCAGTAATTAAAGCGGTAGAAATGTCAAAGAGGTGCAAGAGCCAATAGAAATTGGTGATTATATTTTTCAACACACCAAAACGGGTGAAGATAAAGAATCGCCATTTTCTGGGTTTTAAAACCAAGTAGATGCGCTTGAGACATTAATCATCACAGTTTGCCGTAAACAATGAGATGGCTGACTATTTGAGAACTGCCGGAGAAAATGAATGAGGCGTAGTTAATACATAATTATAATACATGTTTCATGATATACGTGATAAAAGATAAGATAATTCTACTGCGTCTTTAATTTTGTTACATAAAAATTGATCGTATAATGATTGCGGCTGGTCTATCAAAGGTATAGCACCGTTATTATTTTTTTTTTCTTCAAATCGGTTCAGTTCTTTAAGTTCTAGCTATAGTGTTAGCTAAGAGGTCACAGTAAAGAAATAAACAATTTTGATCAAACATGATCTTTTAAAGATCAGACAGTTATAATTAAAATGCCTCTTTTCGTAAATACTCGATGGGTTACATAACAAGTAAACAGTTTGATTAATATGCCATATTCATAAACATACATATTATACTGTCAGTATTCAATATAAAAGGAATTTGACGAAACGTCATACATACCAACTATACCAAAGCTCCAATATTTACATTCACATTAATTGACATTATATATATGTCAGATGCAGGTTACATGATGTTATACCCCCACCCACCGATTATTCGTGTTATTCCACAACCTTCTGTTTACTAGCCTACTGTGTTAGCAAAATTACCTTGTCTACCCCC
>BEXV01000503.1:86496-103190 GCA_003118195.1 Hemicentrotus pulcherrimus | reverse complement strand
AAGGGAAAAAAAAATTTTTTTTTTTAAAAAAAAAAAAAAAGAAAAAAATCCCGGGTCAACCCCCGGGTCAACCCCCCCCCCCCACCTTGACAAAAAGCTAGATCTGCCCTTGCTCCAATGTACCTTTTGCATGTGCATTATTTCATTTCATCACACACTTGTGCATTTATATTCACTAGAGATTTTGACGAACTATATTTAAGTACTGTATACAGGGGTATGAAACACAGAATTTCTTAGTATAAATATAAAAAAGTTATACGATTTCTCATTTGGCTTGCTTGAATCAGATATCCTACCTGCATATCAGAACGGATGTGTTCCTGCATGTTATATAGGTATCAAATATTATTGCTTTGTTATGTTTTCAGTGTCACATTTTAGTGTCCTACACACAACCTTCCCCTTCAGTTTGTATATGCTATTCAACGAGCATAATTGAGCATAGAGCGATTACATACTGGACAAAGTATTACATAACCTCGAATTGCCAGCAATATTATTGGTCGGTTTTGAGTGGGTGTGGAGTGGGTGTGGACTCTGTATCAGCGCCATATACATTTACACTCTCAGCGCATCGGGCGCTTTGAGCAAATGATGATGGTTCATTACAAAAAGCCATTATGTTTCCACTTCTTCTTCTCCTACTTCTTTTCATAATTATGATAATCATTATCATAATCGTTATTATTATTATATAGTTTATTATTATCATTATTATCAGTGGTAGTAGTGGTAGAAGTGTAGTGGTAGACTATTATTTGCGTACTACTATGATTATTATGACTATGATTATTATTATCATTGTTATTATCCTAACTATTAATCCTCATAAATTATCAAGTTTAAATGAGAATTGTGTCATTTCACACGATTCCAAGCATTAATTATATCAGCTAATAAAGTTTTTGTCGTATAAATAGGTAATCTTATTACCCACAACAACTATTGAGCTAGACTCATTTACCTATTAAAGTACAAACACGTTATATAAACAATCTAAAAATTCCACTCGACCTTTAGCATACACTCTATATAGACATTCCTTTATACGCTTGTCATGACTAAAGAGTCAAAGGGGGAATAGCTTTGTATTCGCGATAGCATATCCCTCAAACGTACAAAATGAAATACAAACAAGATCATGTACCGGTGTGTAAAATATATCGCAAGTGCGCTTTGTTTAGAATCTCCTTTATATATTCGTTTAAACAACCAGTGAGCACAAATTTCTTTAGGCCTTAAAATATATTTTCAATTTTTAACATGACAACACGCTTTCATCGTATGGGCACATTTCATGAATTGATGAATAAATAGGCCTAAGTAATTCAACTATATCTCCCTAGTAGTACAATGTGAATGTAAAAATATATATATTTCATACATATGTCATGACCAAGAGATAATCTGATTGAGAAGATCACAGCTGTGCTATGTTATGCTTCTGAACTTAATACTTGTGATCATATGTTGTTGCTCATACCATTAGAATAATTGTTTTTACCTATTTTCATGAAATGATTATGACAATGATTTTATGTATTCTCAGAACTTTTGTGATCAATAAGTATGACATTTTAATAGATTGATCGGTAAAGCTCTGAGAAGATTAAAAACTTTATCTCTGAAAAATAAACCATATTGCCAAAATCACTTCATGGAAATATGTAAGAAATAATATTCCAATTTTAATAATAAATGGAATCACTTGATTGTATGATATATAGTTAGCATCAGCCCATCGTTACAGTGTAAGCATACTCGTGAACTTTTTACTGTACTCTATAAATGGCTTTATGATTCATTTTTAGTGACTACAATTTGTAAAAATCCACAACGTGTTACATTTAATTACATGAACATATGAATAACAACACTACAGTTTCTAACCCCATTGTATTTTTCTTAATGTACATCGTGTACAAATATTGATTTCAATCTTGCGTGTTTGTCTCACTTGGAACGCGTCAAAGCGTCACTAGAATAGTATTCGACTGTTGAGTCTGGAAGGTAGGTCCGCAGTATTGACATACAGCCATGTTTGACCTAATAGCGAGTTATTGAGCACAAGATGAAGTTTGCAGGAGGCAATAGGCCCGACTCAAATCAAGTTGTCAGGAGACAGAAGCGGTGTGTTTTCTGCACTGGACGGCTGGGGCTGCAGAGAAAAAAATAACAAATGAGGGATTAGTGAGGTACTCTCTCTCTCTCTCTAATACAAAGGTGAATTTTCAATCTTTTCACTTTCTTTGGGGTGACGTCAGGTCTCACTTGTTTAGGAGTGAATATTGATTGATTTTCGAGTGCTCTCTAAAAAGAAAAGAGTGAATGTTCAGTTTTTTTTCACTACATTTTCACTCTCCAGAAGAGTGACATTCGTGATCACTTGATTTTTTTTTTACAGAGTAGTGAGAAAGATACGTTTTTAGAGAGGGGAGAGAGAACAGGGGTGGAGTGGGGGTGGGGGATGTGTGCGTCACACTGAGAAGAGTACAAAATAAGAGAGAGGAAAAAGCAACGACAAGTTTTGACATTCACATTCAACTAATCCCTCAAACTCATCGTCATTTAACCCACTACCTACTGGGGCCGGGTGTAGTCAGTAGTCATGGTTAAATTTCATCATCAACATCATCAGCTGCAGTATTCTTTATCATCATTAACATTACGACAACGTGACCTGATCAACGACCTCCTCCTCTAACTAGAGTGTAGTCAGTAACCCAACTTACCGTGAGAGGAGCTGGTGGTGAGTTGATGGATCCGAAGTTGCTTGCAGTGGTACCCATAGGGTTGGCACTGAGCGACCGGACCATTTTGACCTTTCCCATTTGGACCTTCTGGCGTATACTGGCGTAAACGTCATCGGAGGAGATGATTGGTTCACCTAGAACCACCTCCAGGACGTTCCATAGCGTGATTACGCCGATAGTGTTCTGTCAATGTAACAGGTGAAAGGAGCCGTTTTAACCGATGATTGTAATTTTAGCTTCGTGTTTGTATGCACCATTACTTTATTATTTTATTGTAATATATATATATTTATATATGCCTGGAAATTCGTTCCCTTATGGGAAGTTTTTCGGAGTTTACATTCCTACAGAGTTCATAACGTCATAAAAACTTTTTTTTTTTTTAAAGTGGAAATACAACAATTTACATCTTTCCTACTTTGTTAACACTCAAGTTTCCTTTAAAATTGATTTAAGGTCCTTTTGAAAGTTTTGTGTTAGGGACTCTCAGCCTTTCCAATCGTCGCAATCTTCATCAGGATCATCAACGTCTTCGTCATCATTGCCATTATCATAATTGGTTATCCTTATGCTCCTCCTCATATCGTCAACATTGGATTGGACCTTGAGGCAGATTAGCCTTGTGCTAAACAAGTTATCAAATAAAGACTTCTACTTCTACTACTACTACTACTACTACTACTACATCACCGTTGGCGTCATCATCATCATCATCATCATTAACAACAACAACAACAACAACATCCTCTATCCATGATTACAGGCGTACACCAACACCACCTACCAATCCGGTCTGTGACGTCGTAGTTGGTAGCGTCGGCGTACTCGGGACGTTACCATCAGCCTCGTCTATAGTTGGCAAGATCGCCGGATTGTCGTAAATGGCCGCCATCCTGTATTTCCCGTCCATCATCTCGTCTAGAATGTTATATAGGGGCTTGGTGGACGCGATGGAATGGAGGGGGCGACCGTATTGTTCGAGAGATGTCGAGATGGATTCGTTGTCGTCGGGATCGAGAATGATAAGGTTCTTGACTACAAACGCGCCTTGGATATTCTTACGGTCGTCCTTGTAGACGGGTATGTGCGAGTAACCATTTGCTATAAGCTGAAACATATTTTGATGATAATAGATACAAATGCGATACATTTTTGTTTATGTATAAAATGATACCTGTGTCTGAAAAGAAGTCAGATAAGAGGAGCAGATAGAACAATTTTGAAGAACGAAAACTGCAAGGCAATGCTTCCAATTCACGGCAAATGAAAGAGAAAAAAAAGAAACAAACAAATCCCAAACCAAACGATAACATAATATTGCCTTTATTGTCACATTCCTATCAGACATGATAAACTTTGTATTGTACCATTCAACCTGTAATGATATGTGACGTTAAGTGAAACGGTTAAAAAAACAGGGGGAAAGGAAATTTAAAAAAAAAGGGGGGGGGGTCACGAAACGTCATCCAATTTCCGAATCAAATGGCATTCAGGAAATTTCGTTGTTGTTGTTATTGTTGTTATTTTGTATTTACCCATTATGTTATGATCAGTTCATTTTTCTTGATAGTCTGTTTATTAGCAGTCATAGATCGAACATCCGAATTCCCCATTACATAAGGTGCAAATGCCATGGCCATTATTCTGCCGGTATTGCATCAACGAAAAATGGGCTAGAACACCCGGCACCATACACATACATATGCGATGTGTTCATTCCCAACCTGTTGCATGACGGTTCTATCTAGGACGCCGTAGTAGTCCAACATGAAGGTTTCATCAAGAGGTATCATCGCGTCTTTGGCGACCTTGCCCTCCGCATCTAATGCACCCTTGATGATAAGCACTTCGTCCTTCGTTAGGGCGCTATCTTCTGCAGCTGCTTCGGGGGAGGTTGCCTGGATGTCAACCAGAGCTTTTAATTCTGTCAAAGGTGTAAAGTTTGTTTGTTTGTTTGATTGCTTTATATTTCTGCGTTCTAATAACAAATACTGTTGAAATAATTGTAAACAAATTGTGCAGTTTTTCAGGATGAAGGCGTGAGCGATAACGATGGAGAGGTTTTCAAGGGTCTACAAAGTTTTTAATCCGTTACACACGAGACTGCATTGTGCTTACCAACCCTGGCATAGTCCTATTCCATTGTGGACTTTTATGGAGGTACTGGTCTAAGGACTAATTTGTTAATGGACTGATTTTTACAGACTATTATATTTGATGAAAACATTTGGTTTATTTATATAAAAAAATCAATAGAAAATATGAAAATTTTTAAATAATTACGAGATGTATGTGAGAGTAGCTTGAGTGAGTGGATGATAGAACAAAATGAACATAATTTGATATTGATTTTTAGGGTCACTATCCAATATCACTTCGAGGTTTTGATTTACAGTCATGTCTTCCCAAAACGTATTTATGCGCTATTAAGAGTCATAAGTTATGAGAGAACAAACAAATAGTATCCCCATCATAACGAACCTGATCTGCGGTAGAACGTCCCAATTCCTTCTCCTAGCAATAATGTCAGAAGCTTGGCGATCGGCCATGAGATTACAAAGGTTAGAGCTATGAGGATATAGACAAACCTACAGAGAGAGAGAAAAAAAGAGATGTTCTCAGTGACAGCTTATGAGTGCCATACGTGCCTTCAAATAATTTGTATTGCTCGACAATTATGTTGTAACAGCTGCCTACTTCGATTGAATTGTTTGAGTAGTTGTCGATTGAAGATTTTGATACTTCACGCTGATATAAACGCAGAAACCCCTATGATATTTTTTACACCTTTTGGAAGCGTATTGACAGGGTATATCACAAAGGAAAGACAAGGCAAGTGTAAACAAAAATAACCTAGGGGCTGGGACTCAAGAGGGGCTCAAGCCGTTTGGGCGCTTCGTAGGCAACACATAGCAACCCACTTCCAAACTCGTACTTCGACGGACATATTATGTTTGATGTTTTTGATTGAGGAAACTTTTGCTTCCACACAAAAAGACGTCGGGTTCAAGCACTCAACAATTACAATTTAAACAAATCGATTTCTTCAGTGTGATTGAAGGAGCCTAAGGAGGGGTGGACGAAGATTGGGGAAGAATGGTACACCCTTGTAAATCATGTACTATACATACCATGCCATATTTGCCCCGATCGCCAGTCCATATTTGGAGCAGATCGACTGCGGTATTACCCTGTAAGGATTTTAAACGAAAATAGAGCATCAGAGCAAAACATTGAGAATGAAATAATTTTTCGACTTGCACTCATCAGCGCCTTGTTCGCTTTTAGTTTCCATTTATATTGATCGATTTCGGCTTTCTGTTTCATTCTTGCAATTTACTCTGATGAGTGCAAGTCGAAAAGCTTAGATATGGCTCTCTTCAATGCTATTCTCCGATTTTGTAGTACTAATCATCTTTTCATTAATGAAATAATTGAGAAAGTTTGTGAAAGATGCGGGTATTTCAATTTGAATCACACATGGGGTTCAATGAGATTAACGGTCTCGTAAATACAAGGATACAATATTATGTCTACGTCCTGATAAAACAAACACAACATTAAATAAATACATATCCAGTTGAAAAATATGAAAGAAAAACAGCTAGGGGTGTTAAAAAACAAGGATAATGAGCGATTTGGAAAATCTAATAACAAAAAGTTGCATTATTGTATACACAAAAAGGGTCAATATTGGGGACGGGAGGGGGGGGGAGGGGAAGAGACTGCGTCATCGAAGGGGAAATGTCGATGATTTGAATAATTTTGATTTCTTGGAGCTGTCATAACCATAATTATTGTGTTCAAATCTCTCAATTTTTTCTCAGCTATTACGATTGGCTCGCGATTGATGGGACAAGAATTAAAATACTGTTGATTCTTTAAAAGGCTCTATAAAGCACTGTTTCCCGAATCCACTTACTCTCCGAAGATGAGGACTGCCGTTACCGAAACGACCACGGCGATGATAGGGTTAGTGACGTGGTCAAGTAAGATTGGCATGGACTCGACCGCCGCGGCGTTGGCCAGAATGAGAGTGACCAGGAGGAGATGCGAGTTCTTGACCAACGGTAGGATACGGGTCGCGTAGACCTGCTCGCTCGGTGTACCGGCCGTAGAGAGAACTTGTAAGGTGGTGATGTCCAGTGATAAGAGGCCGAGGGTCAAGCCGGCCACCAACCCTGAAAGCAATATGGGACATGATCAATGTATCACATTTCTTTGAATTCGGTTAACGTCCTCCTTGCTACTGAATTAAAAATGATGCACATATCTTAATTTCAAAATAAGTTCTTATTCAAATTACATCTTTTCGTCTGATTCATGGCTTAATATTGTTACGGACCTTAAATTGTCTTATTATCAAGTCAGGCCTGAAATTAAAAATAATATCAAACTCTAAAAAATGATTCTTTAGGAAAGTAAATATCACTTTGAACATGAGCTTCACAAGAAAAGAAAACGGAGTTCGCCTAACAATTCAAAAAGTAATTACCCATTGACTGACGAAAGTACCCCCGTGGCCCCATACCCGAATAAAAGGCGGAGAAAGGGAGAGAAATATAGGAAGAGATAGCCGTAAGGAACGTGGGTGAAAATGATGGCATCCCATTAATAAACATCCACCCTCTGTTGGAATGCCATGGTCTTTATCTAGATCACCCNCCACACACACACACACACACACACAACTCCCCTAGTATTGCAAGAGCCCTTACAAATCTGGACCCGGGCTACGCCACTAGCCACTCACCAGCAAACAACATCAAACCGATGTAGATTCCGATGTAGATCCAGAACTGAGGCTCGTCCGGCCCTAGGGGTGGTACTTCAACCAAGTAGTCGGTTCCATTGCAACTGACTGTGGTGGCATCAATGACTGTGCAGTTCATATACATCATGTCCTACAAGACGAAAATGCACAAGGAAAATACAACATCGATTCGACTTAACGATACGATGAAAGCATGTTTGTACGGTGTAATATGTATGTATTAATTAATGCATTATGTTTTGGTAATATACAAATATATATATATATATATATATGCCTATATATAAATATTTTTAGTGGCACTCATAGCGATTATCAAGAACAGTTATAGAGTCTCTAGAACCACTGCTGCAGCTGGTGATTACGTTTCACATCACATCATTCACCATTAATGTAATGCGCGGCTCTCCGATCAAGGGGGCTTCCGAAGGTTCAATAACTCCAAACATGGGTACAGATCGTCACATGGACTATCATATTATTATATAATTAATATATCAGCAAGTTTTCTTTATTTTTTAATCGAACATTGGGCGTGTAACTCCCGAAGTTTCTCATTTCGAAAATGAAAATTATAGAAGGTTCGTTAAATAAAAAATGAATGAATTATATTTCATTGCTTAAATTGTCGGACTGATAAAAAAACACATTCATAATGACTTCCCAACGGATTGAAAAACCTTCCGAAAAAAGACATTTGACCATATACTTTATATTCGTCGTTTCGTGGTTTTCTGTAGGTCTAACGGAGTAAAAACTTGGGCGATAAGATAAGATCATTGTGTATATGTTTTAGGTCAAATTGAATATGTGTTTACCAAAAGTAAAAAATGGATCTATGAATTCTATACAGAACAAAAATAGACATAATATCCACTCGTTAGCCTCAAATAAAAACAGATTAAAAGAAATCGAAATGCATTCAATATTACTGCTAAGTAATAAACCTTTTATTGTCCGATCTTCGGAACATATTGACATTATTAATACATTTCGGCATACTTTATTTGTTGTATAACCTCTCTGATGAAGAAACAAGAAAACAAAAATTCCGACGATATTCTGTTTATCAAATGGTAATTTTTGTGTGTGTTGTTTTTAATGAAAAAAACAAAACTGAAAAAGCAGCCCAGAGTTGTAAAATAGTCCTTTTATTCACAGATGAATAACTTTCGTCACACAAGAGTTTCATAAAGAATAATTTATTCATTTCAGAGATTTTTGTCTGGGATAACTTTTGCTAACTGTAAATTAAAGTGATAGATCGAGAGTATCACAACTTTTTAGAAAACAGGGGCAATGTTAAGTCCTCAAAGTTGTAAAAAAGAGAGCTTCTATTCACAGATGAATAATTTTTGCCACACTGAAAGAGTTTCATTAAGAATAATTTCAGATGTTTGTCTTGAACTGATTGATAGTGATACTAGGTCTAAAGTACAGATACAAGGACAAATACAAATGTACAAAGAAAAATATTTCATATAATAAGTTGAAGAAAACATAAATAATACCCCCATCCACACGTCCCTCCACCCTAAAATAAGGCAGTAATACCCAGATTAAAACGAAATAGAAAAAGCTAAAGATTAAAATTAAAATTCCATTAATATTTAAGCAGGGCATAATGATTATTGCAGGCCTGTAGAAAGTTAGAAAACTATAGTGAATACATCAAAATAATCTTGCTCAAAGTTAGTGTTTGTACGCCTCCAACTTATAATTAATTGTTTTTCAACTCCAAATTTGTATAATAGGAACGCAATTTATTTACCATATCATGTTAAATCCACGCCGATGTGATTACAGACAAGTCTATATCCTTTACACACCAATGACGTTAATAGAATTATAAAATAAGTGTAGCGAGCTATTGAGGAAGTGAAATATACTAGTAAACTGATCATTATTTTAATCAGGAAGCATCTTCCAGCACATCAATTTTGTACCCGCATATCTACTTTAAGGTCATGATTATACTGCCGCGTTTAATCATAAATTTTGATCGAGTTAAAACCGCTTAAAGAAAAAGGCAGTGCCCATCCCCCTCCCCCTCCCCCTCCCTCAACCTTTCCATGGTTTAGGCCTCTCAATTCGAATGATTTTGTGACTATCACGATTAAAATGAAACCAGATCCCTGCTACTACTAACATCTCTATGAGCGGTGCCCGTCTGTATTGATATTTTTTGTGTCATTTCATTAAAAATAATAAAAACATAATTACTACCAAGTAATATGCCAGTGAGCTTCACGTTATTTATGCATGTTTTCTTGTATAATACCTTACTTAGATATGTGTACATGACTTTGACCTCCCTCAACTCTCATATCCCTGCTTTAAACTAACAATCCCTGGTAGTAGTATACATCTCTATGGCACCGCTTATACATTATAGAACGCTAGATGGCGACAGACAGAAACGTCACATGGTTGCCATATTTGCGTTTCAAAACAATGCTATCGCTATGCCCGCTACGAAGACGAAATACCACAGCCTCTCATAGAAATTGGCCAGGAAAACACGCTCAAATGTCAAAATGAAACAGATTTTTTGAATAAAAATGTTCGTCAAGTCAAATAATTTCAAGGTATGTGTATTTTGGTTATTTACATAGCTATTAATATGTAATTTATATCTTCGGCTGGTGCAAAATACAATTTTTTCAGCTATGAAGTCGATGCGTTGTCGATATGTTTTCAAGGTTAACCACTCCCCGTGGCTAGCCGCATAGAGATCTCCGAAAAGATGCCTCAATTAATTTGCTGATTATGATCACCGCCAAGCCTGTAGACGTGGACGACATCAAATTAGGCTATAATTCGAAATGTTTACTCACCTTGTTCTCTTTTGAAACAACTGTAAGAAATTCCTAGTATTTTAGATACATATCGTCGCGTTTTAAAGTGATAATTTATATAGTTTCGTGATATATCGAGTAGATTTCTGCTTCAATGGCGATCTTGTTTTATGCGGCTCCAGTGGATTTCTATGTGTATACACATCTCCGGTCCGGACGCCTTCCGTGTGTGTGTTTCCGGTTGAGCGATCAAGTGGGGTGGGTTTGCTTTCCAGACGGGCTAGTCTTTGAATAATGTTCTTTGTATCATGTTTTTTGTATATATATAGATCTACATTCCTTATTGCATTAAAGTTTTATACAATAATTATAACTGTAATAACCCACTGATTCCTTTGATCATGATTCACCACACTTGGCCCGAGGAGAAACTCAAACATGAATAAAATATAATCTTGTGAAATCTAGACTCGACAACCATTCTACCATGGATCTGGACCAATGTCTACATGTGTCTTGGACAATGGTTGTAGGGTCAATAATAGTAATACTGTAAATCAAGTGAAAAAAATGCAAAATAGTCTAATAAATACTATAAGGGTCTTACTCTTTAATAGTACAAATTTGGGTCTAAATCAGTGTAAGGATTTTACTAAAAATTTAAGTCTGTTGTAATTTTGTAAATTGTAATTTTCACACATACATGTGTACCTTGGCTTCTGTTATTTATCTTGGGTAAGAACCACATTGATTAATACTTGCTGTCAAGTGTCAAGACATTCATAATAAGTACCATATAGAATAGATCTAGGCCTAGCTAATTATTTAATTTGCTTTTCAAATGTGGTATTTGGATCTTTGTGTATACTATGGACCATGCTGTGTTTTCCATGCTATTTTGTGTTATCATTTTTACTGTAGTGAGTGACTTTAAAATTAATTTAAACAATTAGCAGCCTCCAGACCATTTTGTTAATTAAATTGCCTCGTTCATCTCCAAATTATACAGTACAGTGTGTATGTATTTCTTTGACTTTTCTTTTTTTCTTTATTTAGAGAACTTTAAATCTAGTATTGAGATTTTGTATTTTTGTTCCTTTCAAGATAATTTCTGATGAATGTTTTCATTGTTTGTTTTTTTTTTGTTCCCCAGAGTCAATCCACTGGCAAGAACCTACATATAGAAACCAGAAACCACTGAGAGAAGAGCAACTGCCTGAATTGCTTTGATCGGTACAGAATATGACCTCTAAGCATGTGATCGACTCATTCTTTGACTCTGATGGAGACCAAGATAAAGAAGAACCATCTGCCTTGAAAGGAGAATACCATCGGGGCGTCACTCCGCCTTCCCCATTTTCAAACTCCCCCCACAGCGACAAACCTGACTCTGGCAACAGAACAGCTGGAAAAGCCTCGCAGGGTCAATCTAGATCGTCGACATCTGGAAATTTCACCGCGGAATCGGACACCATGTCACACAAGAGAGATTCGTCTGGATCTTATCATGACCGGTCAAGGTCGAGGACACCCGACTATTCAGACTCTTTTGACTCGGAGGATTCCATGCAGGATTCGAGACGAGGATCCCCAGTGAGGAATAGGAAATCAACTCGCAGGAGCACGGCATCGACATCAACAAGCAGATATAACTCTGGGACTAGTAAGGATAGTAGATCAACGTATCGGACATACGGCAGAACAACTAAACCTAGTGTCAAGAAAGGTGAGCTGTTATCCTTGATTTTGCAAGAATATAAATGAATTTCATATTTTTATCAACTTTATTCAGTTTCTGCAAAGTTCTTGACAGAAATCAATATTTTGATGCTGATACAGGTACATGCATGTAGCAAACCTTTATGTACATGTAGGGTTAGATGCGTGTTATTATGCGCATTAGTGCACATCGAGTCTATTATTGAATCCCCATTTAGTCAATTACATGTTTATTGATGACCTCGGAGGATTGACGAAAATTAAGAAAAATAAATGATGAAATTAAACAGTTTGTTCTTTGAAGAGTGAGTACAGCACATTTGAAACCTATCAAACTATCACCCACGACCTTGACCTGTATTTGAATATGTCACATTTCTCATTAAAGGTGCTCCGAAAAAGAAAGGTGTGGGACGATCACAAAGCGTAACCGCTGCACAGCAGTCACCAAGGAACACAGAGGTCACAAGACGAATGCTGTCTGCCAAAGGGCATACCATCAACAAGCTAAGGAGTGACTTTGACGATCTGCGTCGAAAATACGATGATGCCATCAGGGAAAATAAGTTAATGAAACAATTGCAGAGGCGCCAAGAGGCATCGCTTGCTAAGTTTGAGGACAAAGATGAGGAACTGCCGCAATTGCTGCGGAGCCATGCAGCGGAAGTGGACAATCTCCGGGAGAGGCTCCGCAGAACGCAGGACAGGGAGAAGGATAAGGACAGTAGGTTGAAAGATAAGAATGAAGAGTTGAATAGGTTGAACGATGAGTTGAAGAAACTTAGAAACTTGGCAGACAACAAGCACCTGTTAGATAGGGATAAGCTGCAGAGGAAAGTGGATAGGCTTCAGGACAACTTTGATGAGAAGGAAAGAAGAGTTAATGTGAGTCCTTGTTATTTTAGCAGTTCTTTTTTAAACCTGTGTGCTGCATGTATACATATAGGTAACTATCCAGTGAGACAGCATTAGTGAATATTGAAAGAAAATGAGAAAGCAAAATACTTTGCATACTTTCCAAAAAGTTGCAAAAAAAAAGATTTAGAAAGAACCAAACACATATTCTCTCTCACTTTAATTGAATGAATATTGAGTCACATATGACTCTTAGAATTGCAACTGCTTTTAGCTGTGATTGCAACCAAACATCAACATTACAGTGCTCAACTTTTCTAAAATTTCTTCTGATTAATTGATAATATTTATGAATGTACAAAGAAGATTTCCCTTGTACAGTACTTGCAATTACATTTTTGTTGTTGCCAGCCCTAATAATATCCTGTATCTTATCTTATTTTTCAGGAGCTTGAGAAGCACATAGAGAACATGAAGAAGAATGTGAGGCATGATAGTGAGCAATGGAAACAACGTGAACGAGAGTACAGAGCCAGAGTAGCTTACCTTGAGGAGGAAAATCAAACTACTAAATTTCAACTCAAAGTAAGTATCATTTTTGTCCCCTTAAACTTGTAGGAAGTCTCTGCAATTTAAGTTTAAACATGTACATGTACATGTATATTAGAGCTTTTGGATTGTCTGTGTGCTATTCGACAAGTACACTGTACAGGGTATATGCCCTTATAAAATGTTTTGTCAAATCATCATCCAAATGGGAATTTGAATAAAGTTTCTCTCTTAAATTGATCTTTTTCCACCTTTTTTCAATATAGAAAAATAGGATGTATATGTACATGTATGAAGCAAATTAGCTGGATTAGCTATTGTACATGTACAAAAGATGCCTGTCCATGTAGATGAATACACCCCATTTCATTTTCAAACAATTTGTATTTAAATGTAATACTTTGTTTCACATATTTAAGTTCATTTTTATATGCACATTGTCAATGTTTATAACCTGTTTTTGTTTTTACTGAATTTTAAATAAATAATCAATTCATGAATGAAATGTATCACTCTTCTGGAAAATCTAATTTCTCTTTATATATCTTTTCCCTTCTCAAAGGAAAAAGAGAAAGAGCTTGACATAAGGAACATTTACAGCCATCGCTTGATGAAACCTCCTGCAAAGCTCAACAACACCCTCGACTCAACCCCGAGGCCCCTTGCTCAGACAAGAGCCACCTCCAATGACGACATCAAGAACACCAAGCCGGCGCCAACCATAAAGAGATCGTCCTCTGCAGAGGAGAATCGAAAGACTGAGCACACTCCAAGAGCACCAAAACCGGAGGTCAAGCCGGAGGTCAAGCTGGAAGAGAAGAAGGTTACTCCAAGGAAAGAGGAAAAGCAGCAGCTGTCAGAGCATGACAAGATCTTGTTGGATCTTGATGGCGGTTTCAAACCTCTCCCGCCCCCAGCGAAAAAGGACGATGATATCTTGAACGATTTGGACAATGAGATTAAGAAGAGGGAAAGACTCAATGAGGAAAAGATGAGGTCAGAACAGAGGATGAAGAGGGAGAAGGAAGAACAGCAAAGGAAACGGCAAGCTGACGAAGAAGAATGGAGAAGGCGCTTAAAGCAGGAAGAGGAGGAAAGGAAGAAGAAAGAAGAAGAAGAGCAACGGCAGGTAATGTTTTTAACATAATTGTATCATTCAATGGATTCAGTTGAAAGGTCTCTTTATTTATGAAAATAGATTATCAAAAACCCACTGCATTTCGTTATCGTTTCAATGTCTTGCTTCATGTATCTTATCTAATATATCCAGATATCTCCCTGAAGTTACCTGAAGTTTTAAAAAAGGCATTTTTTGACAAGCCATGATCTTTAGCTAAGACATGCAGCTGCAAATTCTGACCGGGTTCAGATTATTTTTGCAGATATACTTTAACAAGTTCAGTGAATATCATTTTTTTTTTCCCTTTTCTCTTCATATAAAACTGACATTGTTTCCTTTTTCGATCATTTGTATGCTGTATACTTGTATGCTACAGTATATTGCTTGCTTCATCGTTAACTTGTGTATTTGTTGTCTTTCTTTTTTCTCTTGGCATGCGTCATGGGGAGCAGGGTCAGCTAAGTTTCTTTTCGGGTCCTAAAAATCCATATCAGTCTTCCAGGAGCAAAGCAAAATCTTCCGCATACGAACCCTATTTCCCATCTAACAATAAAAGCACCTCCAATACATCAGTTTCAAACTCTTTCAACGGAACAGACTCGTACAAGCCTTCCTTTGCCAACTCCTCTAAAGCTCCCTTCTCAAACTATCCCAAGGAAACAGATTCTCACGAGCCCTCGTTCTTGCCATCGACCATGACAAGGTCTCCTAGGAGGGGGGAAGATGCGAGAGAGGAAGGTAGTGGGGTGGGGATGTTGGGACGGCGAGAAGAAAAGAAGCCATTTTGGTTGACGAAAGATAACAAGCAGGACAGTCCTGAAAGAGCAAGAGACATTTCAGCGGTAACGCATGCGTTCCATCATTATCGTTTGATAGTGATACTTGATGTGTTGTGATCTTGATAATGATCTAATACTTTTTCCATAGAGGGGATTAAACAAGACACTCGCAGTTAACAAGGAATGATACCCCCAAACAGATACCTTATTTGAAGAAATAAAGATAGAAATCATAAAATACCAGTCTACAATGGCATTTAAAAAATATAATACCCCCTAATATTCTAATACTACCAGCCCTACATGTGCGCTCAGTACATTAACCTTTTTATTCTAAGCTTTCAAATGTGCTGTACTCACTCTTCTAAGCTGATGTTACATTTAAGTTGTTTAAAAGAAGAAAAACATTGGTACTTGTATAAATTCTCCCAAAATGGGATTGACATTTCACAGAATTATTTTATTTGTTTGAGGTGACAGTAGACTAATTCAGTTCCTAACTTCCCTACTTTTATTTGACTCCCTTCTTTTATCCTTGTATCTAGGAACCGCTGTTTTCTGTTTGTTGTGGGTTTTGCCTGTCGTAGTTTATGGTTCAATTGAAGCAGACCTTTATCATATTCAATTAAAATATTATTTTTCATTTAGAATATTATTTTTCATAATGAATTGAAATAATAGCATTCTGGACTCTCAACAACACGGGGATATTAGGTATAGACCATCAAATCTTTTGTTTGCCCATCCTGTCTCTTTGCTGAAAGTTTGAAAGGTGTTGTGCAGAAATAAAATAAACAGATCAGGTCTTCATTCTGCAGTATTTAAATTCTTCTTCCTACTTTCCTTTTCATTCATGGTGTTTGGGAACCTTTCTTTGTCAATTATGAATTAGACCATACACATGTCCCTTTGCAGTGACAGTGGTCAACTTGTCTTTTAGATGATGTTCAAAGTGTTTCTCTGATTTTCCTTTCTGGTATTAAAGCTACATGCTATATGCAATTTAAAAAGGTATTATCAACCCAAATTGGTGAAGTTTCTAATATGGTGGTGGCTTGTATGAGAAGGAAACTTCTAGGAAATTAGATTTTGTGTCTGGTTCTCACTCGCGAACAGAGCAACAAGACCAAGCTCTGTAATTATTAGGATCTCTGTCCAGTAGTGCCGTGTTTGTGCCATCGAACTGAATCTACCAAATCAATTGATTCATAATATATATTAATATGCAATATTTTTCTCGTAACATGAGAGTGATTTTAATAGTTTCATACTATTAATTAAATGTAATGTTAACTGTTATTGTATGATTGTTTTAAATGGGGGCATGCTACAAGAGTCCTATCT
>BEXV01000503.1:61695-85485 GCA_003118195.1 Hemicentrotus pulcherrimus | reverse complement strand
TGGCAGTATAATTGTCTCCTGTTCATTTACAACTCCTTTATATTGGAGAAAAAAAAATAAAGGCTACTTTTTGTTCTTATCAGTTGCATTCAAATTATAATAAATAGAGGAGAAGAAAAAAGTAAAATAAGCATATATACGTGTTTCTTGTCACTTTGTGAAGTATCTTCATTTCAGTGAGATTCATTTGCTGCCTACTCTTGAAATATATTTGTATCCATTCCATTCAAAATTCCATAAGTCACAACATTCAACTCATCACAACCTCTTGTATACGGTAATGAAAACCTATAGAATTTCATCAACCATGTTTCTTTCATTTTCTATCCACCCAAAATGCATTTAATATAAATTCAAGAAATGAACTTTCACCTCTGTACATGCAGTTCCCGTTTTTGTATTCACATCAAATCGTTTGTACATATATGTCTCATTTTTGATAATATGGTTGGGTCATTTTAGGTAGACCATTATACATTTCATTTTTGTGTAAAATTGATGATGTAGATTGGCATATAAATGTGCTTCATTTCAAAGGGAGTTGATCATTGAATCATAATGCAGGAAACAACATTTTGAAGTGAGCTATATTTGAGTGTTTGCAGAGGGAAACACATGTCATGTTGATAATTCCTATACATGTACAATTTAGATACTTCGGACTAATTTGCGGGAATATCGTACTTTCCATTTTTTTCTTCCATATTTTAAATTGAAACTAAAAAATACTAATGGTATCACAATCACATACATGTACATGTACATGTAGAGCCATACCATTATAGGGTATTAGTTTTCTTGACTCTAGTATCTGGACCCTTGCGCACAACATTTATTTTCTTTGAAAATGCCATAGATTTGTTTCCTAATTCTTTATACCCGGTACTTCCAACTGGATCGTTATTTCTCTTTTTGTCTTTGAAAATGATAAGGATGCTACTGTATCGTATGACCTTTCCTCCATCACCAAATATATTCAAAACACCAACACAAGACCTCTTTTTCTCTATCTTCCACCTTCCTTTTAAATTGGCAGCACTTGTCAAATCCTCCACTTTCGTCACCGACGACAAAGCTCCCAAAACGCCCGTCTTCAACGGCGCATCTTCCGATGAGGAAGACAACGTCCCCTTCTTTGGGTCCAAACCCAAGAATGCCCCGTACTCCAAACCCAGAGGCGCCCCACCCCCCTCCAAGCCCAGTAATTCTGGGGCGGCAGTCAATAGCGTGAGAGACCTGCACAAGTACTCCAGTAATGCTCGGCGGAATAGCGGCGGTAGTAACCCCAATTCGAGAGAGAGTGGCGATAATAATGGTAAATAGCATAGCATGTCTCGCTCTCTCTCTCTCTTTTCCTGTCCATTGTCTTAATGAGTTATTCATGCATGTGTTTCCTCTCTGTCTAACACTTGGCTCATTTCTTGTAACACTGTTTTATTTACACTTAATTAAATCACTTTAATTTTTAAGAAATTGTGTATTTTTGTTCATCTTGCTAAGCTATCATTCATGGTTTTATGCATTCTCTCTTTTGCAAATATGACGCTCTTATGATTAATTTTGTGTTTTTATTAAACTCCTATTTTTTTCTTTATTGGTGTTTGATATTTCTTAGTTTTGTGTTTTATTTATCTTTAATAAGCAGGCGTTTTCCTTCATATGAACATAAACTTGACAGCATTTAACTATTCATATTTTGATTTGTCACTTTAAATAGTACTAATTAAAGAGGCATGTTCCCCGTATTCCAGAGGGCGTTAAAAATACGTACCCGCTGGCGGATGGTGCTAGCTGCCTATTGCACCAATACAATACGGCTCTTACGGCAATGGCATGTTCTGAATGCCTGCACAATGCCGATTATCGCATACATGTGCCGAAGTACATGTAATACCAATCGCAGTTCGGCTCTAAGATTCGGCTGCCGTTTGCACCCACTTTCGTGACGTCACGATTATCTGGCTTGGCAAAGGCAGGCCAAGCCGCGCATACTTTGATTGACAGCTGTATGCAAATTAGAAGTCGATCTTCGGAACCAAGATGGCGATGACTAGAGCAGCTATTAACAACACTGGCAGGAACATGCCCCTTTAACATACATCTCAAGTGTCTCATTTTTCTAAAGTAGTTCTTCTTTCATCTCAACATCACATGTTCATACACCTGTACATGTACATTCCATTTAGGGTTTTTGTCTACATAGAGTAATTGTTGTAATATACATTATTGCTTTGAAACATTCAAACTTGACAGCATTTTTTCATTCATATTTTGTTTTGTCACTTTGAATATAATAAATGCCCATACATCTCAAGTAGCATTTTGAATATCTCAAGACTGGAGTGTCATTAGAACGACTGCTTCAAAGCAAAATTATTGGTTTGATTTTATCAGCATCGGCTTTCATTCTTACCTTTGCAATTAAAGTGTTGCTTTTTTTAAATACCTGCCTGGATTAAATTGCTATAGAAATACTGTAAGCATGCGTGACCACAGGTTTACCAGACACCCCATAAATGAGGATTTTGTGTGGTTTTTCCCCGAATTAATCCTGAGGGCTAGAAAAATACCCTTTAAGGAGTGTACCGGCGTTTACAGGATTGAATCATTATGAAACAGTACCCTTTTTCTTGAAAATGGCCCGAAATGGATGTTTTTGAACACCTTAAAGGTAATACAAAGTTTTGGTATGGGGGGGNGGGGGGGGGGGGGGGTCATGAATTTGGTTCAAATGAACATAATTATTGGAAGCATATGCAATCCTACAATATGCAGTGATCGCTGTCGCTGTTGAAATCGAGTCTAAAGTTATGAAATTATAATAACAAACTCTTTATGTTGTAAAGCGCCCTCTCAAGGTCAAGATATTAATTAAGCTATGAAACAATTTTCCTTGACTAATTTTGAACGATAAGCTATTCCCGTTTGGTAGGTTTATATCACAACTACATATTCTGAAATTTTCAGGGTCGCAGCTACCATTGTACGACCGTACATGTACATGTATGCGCTATTTATCAAAATCTATCGGGAGCATCAATAAATTTTTATTTTCATTTTTTCTCGAAAGTGTTTTAGGAGCTAATTTTTTTAGTGCTTATTATACATCCACAGGGGGCATCTAAATACATGTATATCAAATTTGTAAAGAATCATTATCCACCAAAATGTCCCAAAACTTTGTATTACCTTTAATGCAGCACTGCATGGACCGCGTCCAATATCCAAAAAACACTCCTTTATACGCGTTTTCTTGGTTTTCGTGCTTACAGTATAGTATTTATATTTGACTGGGACCCCCAGGGCCCAACCTGTTCCCACTGATCAGCATGTGGATTTACAACATGTCGTATGACTATTTTATTAAATGCATGATATACATTTAATAATGGTGTGTGTGTGTGTGTGTGCATGTGGGGGTATATGAAGTGAAAACAAATGGATTGATGACTTCAAGTACCAGTAATAACAAAATCATATCTTTAATTAATATCTCTGGATTAATACTTGACTGTTGCAAATACCCTTACCCACGGAAGTTCTTATCTACCACATTTGTAACTTTAATAGAGAGGAAACGAGAGGAAGAAGAAATGGCTGCACAGAGAAAGAAGCAGAAGGAGGAGTCTGAGAGGCTTGCAGAGGAACGAAGGAAGAAGGATATCCTGCTGGCCAAGATGAGAGAGCTCGACACCAAACCAGCATCAGGGGGAACCAATAAAGATTACAAGTAAGTTATGAAACAATCTTTTAAATGTGTCGCTTTCTCCCTTAAGAGCATAGCTTGATGTGAGAGAGGGGAACAATATAATACTGATACCGTGTGGCAAACGGTTTTCAAAATTTGTAATTTCAATCATAAATATATTGATAATCGACTGTTGATCGGCTTGTCAAAGTCATGGGGTTCCTCACTGATCTAAAGGTTTATAATTATCATTGCATCATGGGCTAAATTCAGAATTTTGTTTCAGAAACTGAGACAAAGTTTCCAGACCCCTTTAATCTATAGTATGACAGAAACACACTTTCATGCAACTACAACATAGTTATTTATTTGACTTGATCTTTGACAGAATCACACCCTTAAACTTGTCTGCCATTCTGTTTCTTCCTCCCAAGATTCACCCAGCCTATTGAGAATCTACACAACGGGAAGCCATCACATCCAGATCTCCAAGGGTCTCCTAACTCTACCCCCAAGAAGAAACCTGCCGCGGAGTCCGATGCTACATTTGGAAGTTACGCCCCTTCCTTCGGGCGTCGCGCAGCAGCTGGTGACAAACCCCCGGTCAAGAAAGGGGGTCTATTTGACGACGACGACGATGGCGGTGATGATGACAGTGATGACATCTTTGCGACGCCGAAACCGAAGTCGACAGACAAGTCCAAAGACAGGAGGTCAAATCCTTTTTCAGACAGTAAATCGACCACGCCAAACAGAGGCAGGAATTCATTTGAAGGATCCGTTTTCTCAACGTCGACGAAGGCGAAGCCGGTTGCGGACAACGCTACACTGCCTTGGGAGAAGAAGACACCACAAGGCAACCTCTTCGGTCAAGCAAACAAACCAAACGGTCTGTCAGTCAATTTACCAAAGTCCAGTTTTGATGACTTTGACGATGACATTGAGGAAGTCATGTTATGATGAGCTCATGAAAGAGACATACATACACAATCTGTCTGTTGATGAAAACAACTCATTCAGTTCACCTGCTTCAGTGAGATAGGAGCTCATTCTCTATGAATGAAAACAAAAATCATATTCTGACATGTTATTAAACATTCCATGTTTATAATTGCCTTTACATTTGTTCAAAGATAGTATAACACACATGTAAATGTACAGTGAAAGTATGTGGAGTTCAGTAGCTCAAAATCTTGTTGTCAAAAGACTATAATCTCTTCAATGTATGTAGCAGTGTTATCCAAGAAGCAAATTTTGAAATGAGGTAGTTAATGAGGCCAATGTCTAATAAAGGCACTGATTAGATCACTCTCTCAAACCTTATTTTTTTAAAGAATAGAATACAAATTATCTCAATTCCAAGCAGTGACTTGGTCAAAGAACAAAGCAACCTATTTGATATCCAACTCTTATGTTTCTAATTCTGTGGGATACATTACTTCATTTTATGATGATTTATTTCAGAGACTTGTCCCTGGAAAAGTAAAGTTGTCATTACGAGAGGTGTTGATATAATTATGTAGCACCAAAGCAAATAGAAATGTTTTTAAAAGAAAGGCTGAAATTACCTGTGCCTGGAGTTTTACTGAAATCAAGTATAAACATTTGTACAATTTTAGAAATATATCCATGTTTACATTTTGTAAATGCTGTACTTTGAAAGTCTATGATCATCAATATTGTTAATGATGATGTAATCATGTGACTTATAACCAGTATAAAGAACGGTCTCTTAATTATTGAAGGACAGGGTGATTTGATTTAATGTTTCATTAATCATGTATTGTAAACGTTGGGTAGGAGTGATCTCTCTACTAAAGAAGTGTACTGTAACCTCGTTTTTATGTTGATTCTGGGATCGTCTCCATACAATTCCACTCTTATTTCAAACAAAATTACAACAATGTCTCTGTGATATGTGTTCATGTGTACAACAAAGTCACAAATTCAACCATTACCGATACATTTTACCGGTAATGGACTGAGCAAGCAAAAATTAATGGACCATTTTCGTAATGTAACAGATTTAATGCACAAATATTTGTTAAGTGCCTCGTTATAAACTATTTTATCCACCTGTTACGGATAATTGTATTTCAATCGTCAGAATACAAGCCATGTAGTACGTGTTGCTAGGTAGGGCAAGCCATCATTTTGTCCTACCTAGCAACAGTTAATATGTGCAATGCCTATTCTTACAATTGAAATTCATTTATTTATAACAGGTGAATAAAACATTTTGTAATGAGGTACTTAACAAAGATTTGTGCATTCCTTTTGATTATGTAAAATGGTCTATTTAAATCTATACGTACATGTATGTAGACTACTACACAGCCCATATTATACCAGCATTATAATTATTCCATACATGTATGTTTAATCACGTCAGATAACATTACATTATGTAATATTGTACTTTTCTTGTGAAAGAAAACTGATTATTGATAGTTGAGGTGCTAAAATGGTTTAAAATGATGATCCTATCTGATTTGTTATCATGTTTTTTGTAATCCTTAAATTAGCAGTGTTTTGACACAATGTAAAACACCTGTCTACAGCAGATATCACACAGGAAATATTACATTCTTCCCTATGCACCAGATGTATTATCAGATATATACCAGAGAGGAGGGCATCATGCACCAATTTTGTATTTAAAAATGTACTGCATTGAATTGAAACAACATTATCACATTATGTACAGTACATTGCCAATATTGCAAAACAAAAGCAAATTTTGATCTAAATTTACAAAAATAATTTGTCATCTGGAGCTTAGTTTGACCAAGCTCCAACAATTCCTTTCTAGTCAAAATTCTCCTTTAGAAATATAATGCGTTTGTATAGAGAGTAGATTATCGCTATGTGTCTGTAAATGTTGGAGTGATTGGGGCAGCTGGTTTTTATCTAATCCTGGCAAAATTCAATGATATTGATTTTTTCTGAGTTAACAAAAAGACTGAAATGCCTTGAGGAACATTCCAATTCCAAGTAGCATACATGTATGTAATACATGTATGTTTGTATATGGGAGTGTGTACCTGAATGTAATGTATTCAGTGTTATTTCACATTAATCAGTACTTACATGTATATCATGTACATACAGTACATGTACATCTTGTATGAATATATGTCACATTCCTGTTTTTCAAAATAACAGATAAACATGTATTTTATGTATACTTTACCATCATGTATTCAGATCAATTGTTGCATTTGCTGCAACCACTATAATCGCTCTGTGACATAAAACATTACATTTCAATGTATCTTCTGTAAATTAAAGGTAAATACCAGTATTAGAAACGCCCCAATTTCAAAAAATGAAATGGAAGCTCTCATTACCAGTCATGTGAAACAATATGTTTTGACTAATACATGATGATATAAAATTTGCCGGGAAACCGCCTACTAATTCATATATTTGGTAAATTTGTTTCTCTCATGGTCTGTGAGAGATATAGGGTAGTCCCATATACATCTTTCTGTGTATAGTGCTTGTAACTTTACGAAGAATGGGCCAAATTTCTTATCATTTTGATGATTCCAGAACCTTGCAGATGCTAGATGCTAGATGATCAACCTTTTCTGATCGATTCCACAACGTTTCTTTCACAATGCAATCGCATGACCATAACTGGTCTTTACCTTTAATCTCATTTCCTTCAATCAATCCTAGCTTTACACCCAACCTAATGTTATGTTATGGATAAATACAGTGCATGGTAAGATGCTATAAATTGCAGCAAGTTAGTGGAGATGTGCTGATTGATTGTTAGTCTATTTTTATATTACAGGGTCCAGATTATAACTACCCGTAATGGGTAGAACACAGAATTGTTCAGTACGCAGAATCTAGATGATGGAGATAGTTTCTTAGGCAAAGACAATTAAGCACTTATTTTACATCTGTTCATTATGTGCACTTTACAACATGTAATGAATCTGAGATATTTTGCAGATACTGCTTTCATTCATGCAGTTTATAGCAGAGCAAATCACCCTAATTGTATCCCTCTATGCCCGTATCAAACGGCGATAATTTGACAACCTTGAGCAGAAAAACCTAATCATGCGCATTAAGATAGCAGGAATAAAACACAGTATTTATAACATGAATCGTAAAAGAAACTGGTTAGTCATAAACGGGAGTCATGGCAGGAGTAGTCAGTTAGAAATGTGTTGATGGTTACACTTTTATGTCTGTTTTATATACACTGGTGCCAAAATCATATTGTTCACCTTGTTATTTATATATACATTTACAATATAATTATATATATATATATATGACCAATATAAAGTGCTTCGTTTTTTTTAAATGTGCATGTAAATGTGTGAGAGAAAAAAAAATGTGATCATGTATTCAATCTATTCAAGCACAGATTTGTGTATTCTTAACATCTGTCAAGACTTTTTCATACTTCTTTCTAATGGAATTTCAAAGTCATTTGTATATTTTGTACTTTCCAAGAAGTTTCTGCCCATAATGTACGTTATGTTTCATGACAGAATGTTTTTTTTTAGTAATGTATTTTCTGCATGTCAGTGACTTAAGTAAAATATTTAATGTGTGTTTTTGCCACTTTGTATATAGTTGTATCATAGTATTTATCAAGACATGTGTCAGCTGTACAAGTTGTAAAATTATCAGATTCTTATCTTTATCTCTTTATAGATTTGCGATATGCAGAGCACACTGTTTTCTGTCAGTTTAGTGTGTTTGCCTTATTATCACCATCACAGAAAGGGGCCTATTATATTCTTTATAGATATGTACATGGAATATATTTCAAATATGGTAATGCAATCATGCATGGTGTGATTAAAAGACAGCAAGAATAGTAAATCATTGTTTCCTGGCTTGTTCTGTGTGATTTTGTCAGCTTCTTTGCAGAACAAGTACCATGTTTTTTTTTTAAAGTTTTTTTTTACATCTTTACTACAAAAGTACTGTGAAATCAGACAATTGTTTGCATGCATTGTGAGTGACCAAGTTTCTTGTTGGCTTGGTGTAATGAGAGGAATGAATTACAAACTGACAGAACACTCAATTGTGGCCAATAGGGAAGTTTCTTTCCATTTAAATCCCTGTAGTTTATAATTTGAGAAAGTCTCATGTCCCAAAAGTAATAATGCACAATGAAGGTCAACAACTTTTCTAGGTACATGTACATTTAGCCACACAGGGCAGGCATGCATGCATAATAATTATTGAATCGAATGCTAATGCATGCTAATGAGAATCATTGATTGTCACTAATGAACGCCTGCTTCCGCTAGCTTTATCCCAGATGGCAAAGATGTAATGATGTTTTGCAGATCGATTACATTTTTTTCAACATTCATGTGAATGACACATCTTAAGGAGACATGCCACATGTTTCTCTATTAGATGGCCACAAAATCATTGGCTTATGCAAACTGAGTGAACAATACGCAAAAATACAAAGAAATGGTGTACTCGAAAATTGCATGCAATGGACTGAAAGAGATGACTAGAAAACATTTAAAAAGGTGCTACATAAGATACATACAGAGAGAGGGATTGCCGGAGAGCCTCTCTCTGTTTCTCTCTTCCATTATTCCACTACTTGTACATTGATGTCACTCCATGCCTTCCGACTCTCAATATTTTACCATCAAATGAAAGAAAATAAAAAACAGTTGTCAACATATAGGAGATAAAATGTACATTTATTTTTTTATACATATATACAAATATACTATTTATTAATACATGTACATACACAAATATACAATAAATGCAAAGCTCTGTAAATTATTAAAAACATTTTACGAACATTCATCTATTAAATTTGACTTTCAATAATTGTGCTCAACTGTAATGGTAGTCTATACTATTAAACAAAAAGTGGGGGTAAATTTTATTCAGAGACTACACGATAGTGCAGTTTGTTTTCTTACTTGTAGCATATAAAACATGTCAAAATCACTATTTTGTTGATTAATAATACTGCATTCATAAATAAGCCCTGATTTGTACATGCTTAGTTCAAATTGTGCATATGATGTACTTTTCATTTTTAAGAGAATTATGTCTTAATACACCTTTTATTTTCAAGGCATTAAGCTTGGATTTCACCATCTTAATTATACATTAATCATATATCATTCTAAAAGGTTTGGATCAAATGCAAGCATATCAATCACTTCTAACATGAAGTGGACGTTTTCATTGCTTTTCGACTACAAAGAGCACCATACATACTAACAGCAGTATTTACCTTTTTAAAACTCATTTTCAAGATGCATTAACATGATTGTATACATTCTGAATTATTCATACTGAATATATTATAAATATATCTTGAATTTGTGGTATGTAGCAATAGTCTGGAATACTTTAGCACAATCTTACCACACACTCCAGTGAAAGCTGTTCTTTCTTTACAAATTCGCATAGGGGGGAAAACCTACTCTGGTAAAAGTTGCACCATCTTACATTATCTGGAAGGCATTTACTCTACTGGGTTTTCAAGAGATAAATAATTTGAAAGCTTAGTTTACAGGATACCAATTTATAATGTCAGCAACCTAAAGAAATGCATACTACACTGCATATGAATACATAATCTCACTTGTTAACATTTGGAAGGGCTGATGGCTGCAAACAAATCTACATAAGTGGAATAGTCCTATGGAATGGAGCATGGAATAATACACTATGATAATGGAAGTCAGCTCTAAAACTAGTACAAATATTTTTTTTCAAAGACACAATACTGAGCATACTTCATGTACATGTACATGTAGATTGGGAGACATCATATTTAATGGCTGCAACTTTAACTTTAATAAAATATACATGTATGACTATCCAACAATCTGCAATACATTGCAGAACTTGCAATCACAACTCTACAACCATATCTTTATTACTTTTCGTTCATGGACGGAGGCATTATAGACATGGAACTTACAATGACCTTTGACCTGTCATGTGTGAAAGTTCCAGATCCTGATCCTAAAGTCTGAGCATGCTGCAATGATCTTGGTCTTGTCACAGAAGATGCTACTGATGTGACTCCCTTTCCTAGACTTCATCGAGTGCCAACTACTATCCCTGGAAACAGAAAGACAATTTTAAGAAAAATGAAGTTTTCAATCCTTTTTAATGAAAGAAATAATGACAAGGTCAAAATAATACCTTGGCTGTATTCATATTATTTTATGTGAATTTTCAACAACCAGAGAATCTCAGCTAGAAAAATACATAACACTTTCCATCTTAAATTTTCATATTCATAGCAGTTCATAATGTATATCATTTAACAGATCTTGAATATAGCTTTGAGGTATGTTTGCACAGAAGAGTGCACTGGCTCACAAGAATGTAAAATATCTAGGTGAAGCCGAGCAAAAACCAGGCTTCAGCTTATTAAATCACCAACACTATACAGTCAAACCTGTCTATAGCGACCACCCAAGGGAAACACAAAAAGTGGCCTTTGTAGACAGGTGGTCTTTGTAGACAGGTTCCTTTTAGTACATGATTCAATGAGAAACCATTTTCAAGGGAAACAACAAATGTGGCCTTTGTAGACAGGTGGTCTTTGTAGACAGGTGGTCACTAAAGCAGGTTTGACTGTATATACATGTATACCTAATCATGAACCCAAACCGATAACTTTGACTAAATAAATCCCCTGAGCAAATGTTGTATCACTTATACCATACATGTCTACTTATACTTGTTCAGCATACTTACTTTTCGAGGTCCCAGTATTTGACCATTCCATCTTGACCAGCACTGACCAGTAGACCCTGAGGTTTGTCAGGGTAGGTGGTCTTACTGATTCGGAGACTCAGAGTCTCAATTCTGTCAAGAAACAACATTATAAAGAACACGATTTATAATAATGACTCTAAATGATATCATCACTGCTGCATTATAGGTTTCCATGGACCAGACTAATAAACAATGTAAGTGATTGCATGGGGCCAAATTAGAAGCCAAAATAAACATTTAAAAGGGCATTTTACAACCTACAATGTAAGCCCATGTTGGTAATGACAAATTGACAGGAAGATATATGTGTATAAAATTGAAAAAAAGTATTTTAGATTCCGTTTGAAAAATACATGCCACTATTTGTAAGCAAAAGGCATATGAGATTTCAAGACTAATACACACTGAATACCACACTGAATACAAATCATCTAAATTCTTTTTGCAATATGACAATTTCAATGTCATAGTTATGAATATTTTTATGATTGCCAGAAGGGTGAAGTGAAGTTGAATGGTAGAATAGCTAATTAAGTCAATTTTAAGTGTAATAAATACAATTTTACCCAATTAAATCAACTAGCGATCAAATCAAATATTCATATTCATAATTGCAAAACACGAATACAGTTAATGTATCATGTCAAGTTCAAGACATATTAGTATATTAAATGTACCTCTGTAATATATGAGACAATACTCTACCTTTTTTCATGCTCCTCAAATGTCTTCACACACGTGGCAGTATCCAGTCGCCATAGCGATACAATCTCTCCAACTGAACAGACAAAGTATCCCTGATGATAGTTCAGGGCCATGACGGATGTTGTTTGGCTGATGCGGATGACTCGTGTGTGACGGCCTGTCTCGACACTCCAGATTCTCACGCTCTATGGTAGAAAGAGTACAAGACAGATTGGAGAAGTCAAAGTATTTTAAGTGGAATTCTCACTCAAAATCAGTGTTCATTCTCCAAGTACCCCCGTAGAGTACCGAAGTACTAATGTCATATTTGTTTGTCTTTGGATTATTGAATTGAATTTATTTATTCATTTGTCATATATGACAGCAGAAATCCCTTTCCAATTAGTTGCACAATGACAAAGATTATGTCACAGCAGAATTATACATAACAAAGTAGTGTAAAGAAGTGTACAATGGCAAATATATTATGTGATCACAAAACAGATAAAAATATAAAGTTTTAAGGAAGGTAAAAAACCAACACTCAGAATGATACACTTCAGAATAAGCACCTTTATACACTACACCTAATGTGACCTACCTTATCAGCTGATCCTGATATCACCATAGTGCACTCCTCATCCATATCAACACAGAACACTGCTTGCCCATGACCGACCAGGGTGTGTTTCAGCTCACAGGTGCTCAGGTCCCATAATTTGACCTGGGGAAAAATAAAAAACAAAAAATGAGGACTTCAATTTAGACTTGAGATTTAAATAAGACTTAATATTATTCATTCATTGAATTAGCTATATAATACTCTCAAGTGTTCTTCCACGCACAGCAGCTGTTCTTTGTTTTGTTGTTTTCAAATATATTGAACCAAACAAATAAATTGGAGGTAGCAAGAATAGAAGAAGACACTGAAAAGAATTCTACATAGATTTATATAAAGAGAGTGGGCATATAAAGTAAAGACAGAGAAGGGAGAGTAATAACACAAAGATGAATTGACAGGAATAGACATACAGTATGTCATGAATACGGATTAAAAAGCTAGTATTAAAAGAAAGAGATTGGTGTAGCTAGAGATAAACAGAAAGAGAGCTCAAATGTGCATGCATAAAGAGTAAAAGAGACATGAAGATACAGAGAGGGGAATTTTATTTAAGGGATGGGGTGAGAGGAAGTGAAGAGAGAGAAATAGAGAAAGAGAGAGAGAGAGAGAGCCTTTGATGAGATAGAAATGCAAAACCAAACATACGGTTCTGTCTTGTGATGCTGTGGCAAGGTAGTTCTTCTTCAACGCCATGGACCAGACAGCTCCTTCATGACCCAAGAGGGTGCGAGCACACGTCCCCTTCCTCAGGTTCCACACCTTAATGGTTGCATCGTAGGACGCACTGATGAGGAGGTGTTTTGTGAAGAAACGCAGACACCATACACCCTTCTGTATTTAACATTAGAAATGTGAAAGGCTGTTTAATACACAATCGCAAGTGGACCCATTTAAAACTTCTATAACACCAAATATATAATAAATGAAAAGCAAATGAGAAGGCATTTGGTGAAGTAATATCATGCATGCACACATCCTACTGCAATCCCAGAAATGATGAAGACAACATAGTATACACATACATGTAGTATCCACATGGTAGACCTGTTTATGTATTTCAATTGATGAATGTTTCTCTCAGTCGTTACTAACTATTCAATTCATCTGCCATGCATACATGAATATCAGCAATGATTGACACTGGCTTGCACACAATAGATCTGTTCAATAATCTATTGCAATTCATGCATTGTTCTCTTCAGAACCCCTAGTTACCATCTATTTGATTCACCTGTAACAGAACATGCATGCATAAATGGCTAATTGCATACATATATGTACATGTATGTAACATCAGACATGTAATAATTATTGTAAAAATCTTTACTTCACACAATTAAGAGGCCAATGAAATCTTTTGACAATGGTGTTCAAAATAAATCAGGATTAAAATGCATGCTTGTTAAACCAAAGTCAACACCAAATAAGTTAGAGAATAAGTTTAGGCACTGTACTTAAGCATCTTTCATCAGCTTTAGCAAATACATCAAGGAAATTAATCAGATATACCTTCTGTAAACAATCTCACAAGGGACTTGAATATGAACCCATAAATACAATTCATATCATTATAAAGATTAGCACTGAACATAATCAACACCATAGTTTGATGACACTATACTATATTACCTGATGTCCTTTGAGTGTCTGGATGCAAGCACCTGTTCTGATGTCCCAAACCTTGACAGTCTTATCTGCGCTCCCACTGGCAATACGATTCTCTCCATCAAATGTTACACAATGCACTCTGTATCAAACAAGAATAGAGAAAAATACACAAATCATTCCTACAAACAATACTTGTATCATAAATATAATGCAGTTGGAATTTATATGTTACTGCCAGGACTACCATAGCATTCAGAATGCTCTACCAGTAAACCTGGGAGAATCAAGGCCAGGGTCAAATTTGATGCACAGACAATGGATGTTCATGTACATTTCAAGAAAAATGTCAATGTCTTTCCAAAGACTTGACAGTTCTTTAACTACCTCTATGCACAATCACAATTGTGAACAGTGATATCATGATTATTATAACATCCAAAATTAGAGCATACTTTTTTCACATTGCCCATATCAATGTCAAAATAACCTTTTTCAAATGGTAATGGACTTTAGCATTCATGAACACCTTTTGAGTTAAAATGAAAATTAACAAGCTTTTAATTTGCCCAGTATAAATAATATACATATTTGCAGGCAGCTTTAAACCATCTATGGCACCAAAAGGGTAACCATTTTCAGTACTCAATCCAAACAAAATATGGCAGAGTTTAATAGTTTTGGTTTCTATACTTACTTGGAAGCATGACCTCTGACATCCACAGATTTTGTCTTGCCTTCATCCCAGTTAAACCTCAGAAACACATTATCTCGGTAGATCTTCTTCCACTGAAATGGTGTCTCAGGAAGAGGAATTTCTAGGAAAAACACAAACAAATTTCTTTGTAAAAATGAACGCCCGTTTCCAGTCGACAACAGGCTAAAACTGAAAATGCTTCATAGTATTTTTCTCTAATTTTAATAACAAACAAAAAATGCCATCTACCCTTTGCCCCTTGTTTCATATTCAAGCAAAACACTCTTCTACACATACTGATACTTTTCTCTTTGTCACATTTTCTTGTTTAAAAAAATAGTTATGCAATCCTTCAAAATTATTTAGCTCTTCATATATACTTGTGAGAAAACAGAAAAGAGAGAAGGAACAGAGCCCCAACCATAACTTTTTTCCCATTGAATATTGACTCTTTCATTCCACTAAAGGCTTATTACAGAAGTCGCAAGCAACTGACTCTAAGCTTACCAATTGCGACCTGAGAACACTTCTCCTTCCATATTTGGTCATGACTGGCCCGGCGGTTCCACATCTTACAGACCTGGGCTGCAACTAGCAGCCATCTTGGCGACAGGTATCTCAGGATTCTTAGCGCCAACGGTAAGGGCAGCAGGGTGACAAAATCACGCGACTGTTTCAGCTGTGAAGAAAATATAAACAAATATATAATGGTTTCAGCTATTTTGACATGGAATTTACATTTTTAACTGAATTTGTCAAAAAATGCTTCATTAGAATTTGTTTCCTAACCCATAATTTAAAAAAAAATCTCTTTATAAGAAATACTAACCTTTTGATTTCTCATATCACATTCAACAAATATCAACTTCAGAATCAAATAATCTTGGTGACCAGTACCTTGATGTGGATGTACATTTCATAGAGAGAATTTTGTCAAATTTCTTCTTTCTGTCTGAAGGTTTACTCTCACGAGTGCTACTGCTAGATGAAAAGTTTATGTATATGTACAGTATGCTTCACTTCAATCCTTCTCTTAATAATTTTTTTTACTACCAATCATCTCTCAAGAGCATTTCATCAAATTTATTGCATAATTAGCATAACAAATCAACATTCTTTTGTTATGATTTACTTGATAACAAATAGATAACAGTGAATCATGATAATCTGTGATGGTTAAACTTACTGCAGAGTGTGTAGATAGGAAATATAACTGCCGCTGATCCAACTTTTTCAAGAGTTTGTGAAGGAACTCGTTTCTCTGCACATCTATGGATTAGAATATTTAAAAAGTAATAGATAACCAAGACAAATGTGAATTAGTTGAGACTTTTTGTTTCAACAGCGACAATATTGTTAACATTTAAAAACAGTTTATCAAGTTTGTAACATGTTTCTTCTACAGATTCAATGCTTAAATTAAATTAAATCTTTACCTCACTTTGAACTATCTATTTATGTTTATTTTGATTTTTCCAATATCACTGTATAATTTTTATCTCCTTTTCTAAGAAAAACAACATACTATCAGGATACACTTTAATAACAAAAAATATTTGGTTCTTGTATAGCATGCACTTATCACTTTATATATACCGACCACGACACCACGACACCTAAGTATCTATTGTGATGGGTGGTGGTTTACTCACCATTCCAGCATTCTGCATACCAATGAAAGAGTTGCCAGGATTCCACAGGAACTGGTTCGATGGGAGGTAGCCTATCAGCCCTGTTACCAGACTGGCAAAATACAGAAATACAGAAATTATGGTAAAGCTCATTAAACGAGAACACGTTTCATTTAATATCAATTCATGAATCAAAATAAAGGGTAATATAAGAAAAGAAGTACACTGGGTCTTGCATTCTGGTTGGAATTGTGTTTTTTTTCTCAAACATTCTCATGTTTTAACAGGCGTCGAGCAGGGGAATAACAAACAATTAAGATGCATACTGTTACTTCTGATATGCGATGTAGTAAAGAAGCAATCTTTAGGTTTAGGTATGAGACTTTAAATACAGTTTATCAAAATATCTCTCTAAAAGTCAACTAAAACTTTTAAGAAGTGATAATGAGGACCTTTACCGCAGCAATACTTCGTTAACTGCAATTAATTAATCATAATTCAATTACTTTAAGCATTTAAATTTCACAAACATGAGCTGTCTCTAAAGCTTCTGCTTTTGCAGTAGTCTCCCTATTTTCTCTGTATGGTCAAGCCCTTGCCTACAGCATTACTCATTTATAGTTAACTTCAAGGATGAAACAGGCTTAATTCAATTTACCATGGTGGGTCTATTCCAGGTCAACTGGACATCGGTCAGTGCCTTGGTCAACAAAGGAACGTTCGCATCGTCCACAGGATTGTACCCCCTCCGTTTTCTCTCGTTTCTTGTCACCCTCTTTCTTGGAATGGAATGGCCGTCATGGTCCTGCATATGCCTTCTGATTGGCTGATCATCCCTAAAGGTGATTGTATAAATAAATTTCATTTTACAAATAGGGTAGAAATGCCATGCTAAATAGGAGAGTTGCATAATATAATGTAATTCAATATTTGTTAAATCTTTCTCACTCCTGAACATTAAATATCAAACCATATATTATAAAAACCCAATGTATAGTGTATGTTACAAAAGGAAGACAGTCGTTTAATTCATTAAGGTCAGAGTATTAGGAGCTTGATAATAAGGTAACATAATGGAAAAAAAGCATACACTGTACCGGTATGTATAAAAAGGATAGAAGAGAGATTGAGGAGAGAAGGAAAGAAAAGGAAAAGAGAGATGTAAAGTAAAGAACAAGAAAGATGTAAAGAGAGGGGAAAATGTAAAGGGAGAAAGAGAGAGATAGATAAGGAGAATAGGGGGAGGTGTAAAGGGAAAGAAGGGGCATAAAGAAAGTGGCAGAGAGAAAAAGATAGAGAGAGTAATACTTCAAACATTTGCATAAACAAAAAACAAATCAACAAAGCGTGACATATAGAATCCACCAACAAAATCTTACCTCATCGGAGAGACTGGAGCTGATTTGCTGAGTGGATGGTCAAAAGTTTTGGAATGTGAGACAGAGGGCAGCTTGACAAGTGGCATGCTGTTGGTTGGTCTGAGTCTGTCCCAGCCAGACTTGAATGACCTGTTGGAGAAATCAAATAAAAGAGAGGTGTCACAAGATTGACTGTAGATGCAGAGTAAATGAATCTGAAAGAGACTCACTATATTCTTTAAAAATGTACATTTTGTTGTAACTTTCAGTATTTGAGATTGGCCGCTGATCTCAGCCAATGGGAGTAATTATAAAATTTTCTTACAGGTACAATATGTCCCATTTGCATGCCAAAAGAAATGGAAATGTTTGATTCCAATGGCATTTGAAAGATATAACTAATTCAGAACTTCCCTCAAAATGAAAGGGCTTGAAAAATGTCTTTAAGAGGGAAAATAACGACCATTGGTTGTTGAATCAACTTAGGTGATTGCAATCCTTTGAGTAATAGCCAGATTAGTCTTGACAGTAAAGTCTAAAAAGTAAACAGGTTTCCTTGCATAATTTGAATATTAGAACACTGCTAACGTTTACATTTCACAGATAGGAAATACATGTATGTGACATATTTATAACTCCTGCAAAGCTCTACAGAATTTGATGTTGGCTGCAAATATGACATTGTACCTTTAATATATATTTAACATCATACAAATTAAATTGGTTGTTTAACAAGCTTTAGCCCATTGCCCACTGGAACCAGGCGGTTCCTAGATTTCATGTTTGGGGAATGAGAGAGTTGGGTGGTCAGTGGAAACTTACACTTCCTTAGGTTCCTCTGAAGGAGCAGACGTGATGACAGGTAGGATGTGCTGGATGTTCAATCTCTTCACATCAGTCTTCCTTTGTAGATGTGCACTATGAATAGAAACAAATAAAACAAAAATGAAATAGCGATGCCCTGGAATCAGTTTGATATGCTGAAAAGCTTTTACTTCTCAATTAAGTGAAATATAGTGATGAGCAACTGAGAAGTCAAGTATCATGTTTATCCCTTGTCATGATTGACATCACAATGTTTTTTTTTTTAATTTTTGTATCCTAATACATACATGTACATTTAAAGCATGTCAGACCAATTTTTCTTAATACAAAAAACTAACAAATATTTGTCTCTGTCATATTTATCATGCATAAGTTAATTATCCAACATCTATCATGCATAGCACACAAATACCTTTTTAAGGTAAAGTCAATATACATATATTATATCATATACAAAACAAACAGAGTTTAGTCCTAATGCCATCACATACATGTATATAATTACAGGGATGCCAGTTAGAATTGATCAGAGGGCCTGAAAATCACCTAGAATGAGCAAGTCTGTACACAAAAAAGCCTAAACTATGGGATGAAAATAACTCGCCAGGACCTGAATTCAGGCTATTGAAAACTGGCATCATCCCTCTAATTATCCAACTCAAGATTTCTTTATGGAAATCTGAAGATGAAATAGCCTTACCTGTGAGCGTGATAATAGTTCCTAACGGCTCGCTTAGTCCTGGTCTCCCTGCTAGTGTGACTGCTGATAGGCTCAAAGTTATACTCAGGGTAATGCTGTCTGGCTGTGTACATGAAGTCTCGATGAAGGGCTGGTTGAAGAGTGGTCCATAGGAAGTTATATTGGGTGTAGTTGCTACGCTGCAATATTCCCTCTAATATCAGACAGCGCTGAGGGATGCAAAAAAATGCAAGAAATGTACATGGGCATGACAAATTCAGGGATTTATTAATGACATCTGATGCATATGTTAACAAGTGCAGGAATTAATTCAACAAAATTATGATACCATACTTTGAGTTGATTTTCGTCCCTGACTATGAAAATAGTCCACATACAATTCACAGTCAAAGACATTCAATATACAAAAATGCATGTCAGCCAAAGGAGGATGTTATCCAAATCCAAAATTCATTGCTTGTTTTAGGGGCACACTAAACAGAGGAATACACGTATGACAAATTTACATAGAAAGATCATTCTATTACCATGGATAGTATACAAATCCAAAGTTGATGTAAGTGAACCTATCATTAATTGTTACCTGATTGTGATTCCACTTGTCCAGCCAGATATTGACGTGGTCCACCTGTCTGTTGAACTCCATGGTATTATCACTCTCGATGTCCCTCCCTCGGAACGCATGCCAGTCAGACAACATCACTGCTCCATCCCCCTCTCCTCCCCCTTCTCCTCCCCTCTGGCTTCTTCCTGACAACAGGATGTCTCCAAGTTGGAATCCTGAGCCTCCCCTCTCCTTCTTCTCATCCTCTACTCCATTCTGGCCATTTTGTGCACCATCTCCATCATCTGCATCCTCTGGCAGTGATATATGCATGCTGGGAGTTGGGTCGGCTGCCAGTGGATTGGAAGATACAGGGGGTAAGATGTCCATTGTGTCTGATTTCCTCTCATCAATGGTTCATCAGGTTGGAAGCCCAATACTGGTCTGAAATAGGGAGATGGTGGTTCTAATAATATGAATATAAAGAGCAACATGTAACCAGGGCTCCATACTAAGTAACTTAGAAGGGGGTCTGAATTAAAAAAAAAATCTGTATGCATGAAAGAGATCTGGATCTATGTTTAAATTTTGAATTTTGGTGGTTCAGATTTACATTTGTGGGTGCCCATACATGTATGTGTCCCCCGGCCCCTGTTAGTGTCAATGCTATCAGCATTTAGTTACTTATACATGTAGTTCTGATAGAGAATTCGAGAAAGATTACTTCTTGTAATCACGAATATATCCAAACGAAACTGAGTAAACCCTTTACATATATTTCTGTAGCCCTATCAGTAGGGGTGCTGGTACGAGAATGAGGATCATCAGCATAAATGAGGATATTGAGTTTTGGGCTGCATGGCTAGGGCGCAATCAAAGGTAAAGACCAGTTATGGTCATGCGATTGCATTGTGAAAGAAACGTTGTGGAATTGATCAGAAAAGGTTGATCATCTAGCATCTGGCATTTGCAAGGTTCTGGAATCATCAAAATAATAAGAAATTTGGCCCATTCTTCGTTAAGTTACAAGCACTATACACAGAAAAATGTATATGGGACTACCCTATATCTCTCACAGACCATGAGAGTAACAAATTTACCAAATATATGAATTAGTAGGCGGTTTCCCGGCAAATCTTTTATCATCATGTATTAGTCAAAACATATTCTTTCACATGATTGGTCATGAGAGCTTCCATTTCATTTTTTGAAATTGGTGCGTTTCCAATACTGGTCTTTACCTTTAATACCACAAAACATTGTAAAATAAAAGCTTTTCAATTTGTAACGGCTATCTGTTTGAAAAAGAAAAGCAAAATTAGTCCAAAATTCATCTTCGCGGCACATGGAACTTAAAGGAAGGCTTTACTACTTCAGCCAGAAGGAATAAGACTACCCAGCGAGCCAGTGAGGTCACTGTGACAGGTGGCTATCTCATTAACTCAGCTCTCATTTAACATAAGAAAAAAGAGGATCGTGGGGGACCAACAGGCACCGATTGGGGAAGTTTTCTATATAGAGGGAGCAAGCAGCTACAAGTAGGACAGTCACGCAGTGTGCCTTAAAGTTTACATTCAGCGCATGCGCATAACGTTCATCCGATCTCAGCGAGCTGCCACCTTCTTTTACTAAATTGTAATGAGGACCATAATGAGGATCCGATGGTAGATAACTTAACCCATTGCTTACGGGAACCTGGTGGTCCCTGTGTTAAGCCTGTGGGAATAAGATAATTCAGTAGTCAACGGGTTAACACAGGTGCGCGCATGCCAGCAACCCACCATCAGTATGCACTTCATGTGCAGCAGTTTGCCCTGAAACCTGTGAAAAAGCATAAACTAATACCAACGGTTTTCTAAGAAATACTCACACAAAAAACAAGACAATTGACACAATACAGGTAAGTTGTGAGTATTTTTCGAAAAACATAACAACTTTTAAATCATGATCTTTATTTGGACATTTGATGAATATTTTTATTCATTTTTGGGGTAGGGTCCAGATCTAGTCTAAGTTACTTTTACGTTTTAGTAACTTTTCTCCACGCCGGAGTTACAGGTCAAATTTTGGATAGACTTCTGAACTAGGGCCAAAACTGTAAATATAGCAAATTTTGTGAGAGGTCTGTGCTCTGTGTCTGGGCTCGCTTGCTTGCGTACGAATAAAACACAATGAACACTTTTTAGTTTTTTACTAGATCTAGGCCTAGAGGGTCTACTCAATTCTAAAACCATTTGGGACCTCTTTTTTTTTTTTAGGCTCACACAATGAAGCATGACACACTCGTTCACAGCACTACACAAGAGTACGAAAATACTCTACCCAGAGGGCTGTACTTGCACTGGAAGAAGAAGAATTGACTCACAACAATTAGTGCATGCACCTGTCCAGTGCTGGTAGTGGTACACGAAAAACAACGTGTCGGACTAGGCAGTCGAAATGGCGATCAATTTTCTTAAACTCAAAATGTTTAAATGAAGGCATTTTCATGATGATCCCAATTCATAACTGATCGAATATTTCATCAATATAAGTTTCATCATAACATTCTTACTTAAATGACCAGTTTTGTGTAAAAGAATTTGTTTTTTATATACTCACAGGAAAATCTCGGTCTCGCTCCACAAGTTTGTTGTCAAGTCAACCACACGCAACGCGTAATTGATTGACTTCTACTAGTCTTTAATTTGAGGCCTCACGCGTTAACATAATAACAAAACAAACGTCAGTCTATACAATTACATGTACAACAAAAACAAACATTTACTTAAAAAACATGTTTGATATAAATTAATATAGGATTACTTTGTCTGGTTTTAGGATCATATGTTGCACAGCTCTAATTATCATGTGCATAGCGCCTGAAAATTACACGGTTAACTCAAATAGTAATTTGAACTAAGACTATAACAACAAAAACTTGTGGCACTTGAATAATTTACAAGCTCAAAAATCTCTCTCTCCCTCCTTCTCTTTTTTTTTTCTCTCTCTCCCTCTCTCTCTCTCTCTCTCTTTCTCTCTCTCTGCAAATGCAACAACCACAAAATAAAAGCTAAATGTGACATTGGAAGGCTATGGAATTACGAAGTACAAACAAATTAAAGGCACTTTGCTGTTCTGCATGTAATTATAATAATAATCATAAAGATAATAATAATAAGTCTTGTTTATCAAGGGTAGCCTCATCGGTATTCAGACTGAGGGCCCTGCAAACTTTAGCCGAGCTTCTATGAAAAGGTGCTAATCAAAGCACTCATCGGTAATGAACGTGTATTTTACGACCGTGTACGAGTGAGTCTCAAACTGCTTTCTAAAGACCACCATTACTTTTAAATCCATAGTTTAACTGCGCTAATTCATTTAAGTCATACATGTTTAAATATATTATTCAGCATAAATTCAACGACTATACTTACACAGGGAGATGTGACGTTTGAAATGATTTAGTTAACGTGACTTAATTCATCCCAGCAAAGTTTCCGATATTATTATGTATATGCGCCAATTCAGTGGTTGTTTTTTCAACTTGAAGGCGATATACCTCCTTGATATCGGTCTTGTTTAGTTTGAGAATTCTCATTTTGTTTATATCGTCAATAATTTTTTTTTTACTCTGATGGGTATACGATTATCAAATAACAAGCACTAAAATTTCGTTCCATTACCTCCCCCCCCCCC
>BEXV01000502.1:213369-224784 GCA_003118195.1 Hemicentrotus pulcherrimus | reverse complement strand
GACAATAATCCTTTTTATAATCCAACACGTCTACCCTTTTCCCTCGACAGCCTCATCAACGCAATCAACGCCCCCTGAACAGATTTTTAAATGCAATAGACGGTTAATCACCCCGAAGATCGGCCACGACCCTCTGTAATACAATACCAGTTTAAGTGTCATTACGGCGCCAATCATCGTAAACTATATAGCTTTCTGCTAATTTCTTTTGTCAATTTGATCAATGGAGAAAGTAGACGGAGAGCCTGTACGTCTCGCGGGGAAACGATATTCAGTACTCCTGTCGTTATTAATTGTATATAATTGTGCTTTAGACTAATACGAAGACGAATAGGCTAATGGTGCATCACCCAGAGGATATCTTGTATTAAACGTTAATACCAATTATTTGGAAGCGTGTAGAGACTTAATTGTAATTCAAGCTATAAAAAAGCTTATTATTATTATTATTATTATTATTATTATTATTATTATTATTATTATTATAATTATTATTATTACTATTATTATGATGATGGAGAATTAATGATCTCAAACTGATATGAAAAGTGATGTAAGCACGAGAAAAGACGCTGAGAGATAAAAGTCCGACCTAATATTTGATTGGTTTGGATAAAAGCAGGAAATGAGAGAAATACTGCTACGGTAGTAAAAGTATGAGCTTAATCCGATTTAAGATATAAACTGGGAGTGGTAAAATTGCATATTTGATTGGTTTGGATAAAAGCAGGAAATGAGAGAAACACTGCTACTGTAGTAAAAGTATGAGCTAAATCCGAATTAAGATATAAACTGGTAGTGGTAAAATTGCAGTTCAAGGGTTTGGTTTGCAAAATATCCATTAGATATTGTTTAAATATTGCCTTCAGAGGTTTAGATGGCAATACTTCATCCTAAATTCGCAAACAAAAACAGAAATATATGCCCAAATGTTCAACGTTGAAGTGCATTTGCGATATCTATCCGGGCCAGATGGATATGATAATTTACCAAATATATCAATTAGTAGGCGGTTTCCCGGCAAAATTTGTATCATCACGTATTAGTCAAAACATATTCTTTCACATGATTGGTAATAAGAGCTTCCATTTCATGTTTGAGAGGGGGGGGGGGGCGTTCCCAAAACTGATCTATACCTTTGAAAGTAGTTTAAAGTCGTAATCGTGACGTACCGTGCGAGGACCCATCTCATTTGCTCTGTACATAAAATGTCATAAATTTTCATTTTCTAATACTTACTGATGACGTAATAGATTTGTTTCATATAGAGGTTATTTCAAGACACATTGGTAATTATTATATTTAGTGTGTGTGTGTGTTGATTGACATTTTTTTCTTTAGAAGAGTAGACATTTATGATTTGTTTTGGTACAAAGTAAATAGGAGGGGACCTCGTAAGGTATCGTCACAGAGTTGCCAATTCGTGTTCGATCGATTGCAAAGCACTTTTATTTTTTTTTTTTTTTATATTTGTATTGGATTTTGCTCAAACTTTCACAGACATGGCTAAATAATTTTCGCTGGGAAAACAATAAATAACTCATTGAAGAAATTCATCACAATGGGATTTGAAAAGTGCGTTATCCCTAAAATGAGAGATGGTTCTATGGGATTTGGGGAATTATGAACCTTCGTAATAATGACCCTGATTTCATTTTCAGAAATAGGAACCTTCGGGATTTCTTTTTTTCAAACCGTAACCCTAATCCTAATTTGATGATCTTTAGCCCGGTGAAGAAGAAAAAAAAGTCCCCTGATAGTGTTTTGGCTCACAAATATTCATAGCCTGTAGATGCAAATTTAATTAAAGAAATAAAGATGGAATAGAACGACATGTATAGAAATAAGACACAAGCGCCTAGCTCAAAGGATTCCGAAATCCATTTGACACCATTACTGTCGATATACCTACCGTCCGAGACAATGATCTTAGAATGATATGCACATGTCAATACAATAAGACGTATATATCATCGAAATTCCATTACTTCTGACCTTCAATGGTACTGTTATGAATACATTTGAAACAAAGATAACAAATTTTAGAGACCCGAGATCAGAAGGCTTTTTGTATCCATGGTTACTTTATTGTTTGTGTTTTGCAATATTGAAAAAATATAATCTTTACAATAACCTTGTGCAGGTAACATAATGTGAAGCGTGTATTACACTATTAACAGACATATAAACCAGTCTAGCATCTGGACGATTATATTTTATTTCGCGATAGGTATCTGTCTCCCATCAATCATCCCCTATACCTGCTGCAAGCAAGTCGGAGATGGCTTCTTCTTCTTCTTCTGTTTTGGCAATGGCGATAGTCAGCTGTGACTATTGTCGCCAAAATACTTTGCGTCACGTGATTATATCTCTCATTTTTGTATTTATATTTTTTTTTGTTCTTCTTCATTTTATATATCTTTGAAGATAATATCGACAAATGATCAATCTCAAATTTGACAATACCTGTATAATGTCCTAAAGGTTTGTAATTATGATTGCAGCATGAGCTAAATCCAAGATTTTGTTTCAGAATCTGAGGCAATTACCGTGTCCCTTTAAGGTCAGAATTATTGAGACGGGATCTCTCACCGTTTCACAAATCTTCAATCAAGGATTATAATAATGATACTAATAATGATAATGATATGTCTTGTTTACCAAGGGTATCCTCTTAAAGCTCATCTGCACTAGTGAAAAGGAGGGATTAGACAACACTGCAAGGTCACTGGACAGGTGGTTATCTCATCAACTCAGCTCTCAATCAAAATAAGAAAGAGAGGATCATGGGGGACCAATGATCACCAATTATGCATTGTTTATAGAGGGCGAAAGTAGCTATAAGTAGTGCAGAGGGCCTTTAGAGAGTACTGTCCTTCCCAAAGGCCCTGCAATCATAATATAAGGACATTAACAACTTGACCAATGAAAAAATAGCCATCAAACTTTAATGGGGTGATAGTAATCATCGAAATAATTATGATTACCACTTGAACAACGCTCAACATCATCGTGCTTGAATTATGACCACAGAATGATAAACGAAAGCAAGGGAGGCACTCGTTTTTTTTCCCGAAGGTTCATCACAAACAAAATCCATTCCAGAGGCTTCAGATCATAATTCAGTACCGATTTATTGCCCTATTCCGCAGATTCGATTATCCGAGAAGAAAACAAAGTAGATACAATGTTCTATGTAACTTGCGGAATTATGAACGCTACTTCTTTTTTCCCCTCCAAATTATGATCCCTTTTTCATTTCATATAGGTAAGACCAATATTCCACTACCTCTTTCTACACAAACCGATTTTTATCATTCTAGGGAAAAAGCAGTCCATCATTAACACATTTCAGTTCGAGGAATTAAATAGAATTTAATAATATCATTATTGTCTAAATTTGCTAGTTTATTCGTGACAACACATTTGTAAATTGCTCTCCGTGAAAATTGATAACATATCATTTTACACATTTGTTTATATTGTTTTTGGTTTTCATTCACACACAAAAGTAATAGTTTGCAAAACTTAAGACACATGTGTGTTTTTTTTCCAAAACGGGATGTACATACATTTAAAACGTATAGTAAAATTCTGTGCAAATAAACATGTTTCCATTTAAACCAGGGTATGTTAGTTTAACTCTCATATCCCTGCTTAAACTATCCATTTGCACTACATTATAATCAGGGATATGAGAGTTAAATAATACTTCATACAAACAGATCTATTGTTTGAAAATACCACATATATTTTAACCGTTTAACTTTATCATCATCATGATTGTTACCCACAATGTGTTGCATACATATAAAATAAATATGAAAATACTGAAAGGCATGCCTTCTTGGTTACTTTAATATAGAGATTTTGTTTATATTGTATAAATATGTGTAAATAAGTTAAGGGTCAGTTCTCATAATAACGTTATCATTTAGGTGCAGTTTTATACCCAGACTATATTTTCACTGGTTTATGGAGAAGTATATGCATCTTAATTTCGTAGAAGTACTATAAATTTGTAACTTAAAGGTACTATTTGCCGGCCCCAAAAAATGAAAAAGTTAAATTCCAACTGCATTTGAAAGATCATAATACTACTTTAGAACTTCCCTAAAACAAGGTGGGGCTTGAAAATGTCTTCAAGTGGGAAAATCACGACTATTATTTGTCAAATCGACTTAAGGGCTATAGAGCCCTAAAGAAATAGTCTTAATTTTCAGAAAATTTTACCGAATGGTCATCCGTTTTATGCTGCGCAAAGATTCAATCAGTTCAATCTTGGCCATCACAAGAAGTGGGTTATTGATGTAGACAACTTTACAACTCTTTTCATGTATGTTATTACCAACGAAGACAAAAAGCCATTCAGTCGCTCAATAGTGTCTGACAGTGAAGTCTAGCAAGTAAACGGGTTTCCTTGCATCATTTGAATATGAAGACACTGCTAACGTTTAAATTTCACAGATAGGACATACATGACATTTTCATAATTCCTGCAAATTTTCGTTTCAAAACCAGATCGCTTTCTATCGTACAAACCAATATGGATACTCTTTTAATTGAATTGAGCTAAATCCCGTTTCGCATAATACATCTTAAATGAAGGAAAAGATTATAAGTATAGATGAAATTGTGATCATTTTTATTTGCATATTTGACACGTTGAAGAAGGCGAGTAAAACACGGCCATGAAATGCATAATTTCACTTATAAAACAATAGACCATATGAAAGGCAAATCTGACGTTTAACTCGAATATGCACCCATCCCTTTTATGGATGCATATTTGCTGAGAAAACCGGCCTATGTTAGAAACGATCTTTAATACTCAATAAATAAAAAGCGACTTTACAAAGCTTCTGAATAGGGAGAGAGTTTTTGAGGTGGCCAAGCTAATTTATTTAAATATCGCCCCTTCCTCTCCTCCCCTTTTCTTTTTCTTTTATTCATTTTTCACCACTTGGGAAGCAGTATGAAAACAGGAAATACTTTCATTTTATTGTGTTTTTGCCACAGTCTAAATAGCTTACCAAAAATGCATCGTTATATCAAGAAGTTACCAGTTGCTGGTAACTTCTTGGTTATATTATTAATGTTGATAATAATTTTCGGTGAATATTTGTTTTAATTCCTTTTAGAGAAAGACTCTCTTTTAAATACACTTCTATGAAGTGAAAGGCACCTTACAAATTGCATGATATTATTTCATTTAATAGAATGTTACTAGATTTTCTTGGATTATATTCAAGTATATATTATTACCTGCAAAAAGCTTAATTGACAAATTTGTGACAAGTTTCTTACAGCATATTACTTACAATTGGATTTTTAAACATCATTTACAAAGCAATGTTAACAATGAAGAAATCATAGTTACCCTATACGTATAAATTATGTTAAACTAGATATGTCACCAGTGTTTGTTTGTTGATTGTTGTTAATGACATTGCTATGTTTTTCGCTGTAATGTTTAGGCCCATATGTCCCGCAGACATTAGACGATTGATTGATATATTAATTTAAAACAGGGTTAAAACCCGGTTCTAACCCCTTCCAAAAACTCGGTTGGTCAACAAAGGGGCCGTGAAACAAATATAATTCAATATGAAATATAAAATACAAATACACATAATCAAATATTACACATCTTTGAAATTGATGTACAGTTTATGATGATTAAGGTTAATTGAATACAAAAATTGCTTTTAAATGTACTTTGAATAAAAATGATATGAGGCGTGAAATATACTGTAGTGCAATATAACAAATTCGAATTACCACATATATATTTGTCCGATATAAATACGAATATAGTGCATAAAACGGCACAGAACGTGTCATTTGATAAGCAGAAATGTCCATATTCATAATATTTCACCCTTTACTGAAAAATACCTTGTTATAATTATGGCCAGGAGTGAAAACAAAAAGCACCATATTATTCAAAAGTACAAGGAGTCGACCATATACACTTAACAAGTAAATTATGCACACCCTTTGTCAAGTTTATGTGTTTTTGTTTTTTTTGTAACTCAAACATGAAAGATGTACTGGTTATATTAAGACCTCTGATTAACAATTTAGATATAAGCGCAATGAACATTAATCGGGACAAATCAAATTTTCAGATTCTTCAACAATAACAAAAACCTGGTAAGGTCATGCATGAATAATCTAGTTTTTAACTGTATAGTTCTAATACTGTAGTAAGGGGTTTAAACAAACAAACAAACGATGTTGATGAGGATGTTTTGTTTACAGTCTCCCGATGAACTTTGAAAAGAAAGAAAGAGAGAGAGAGAGAGACAGAGAGAGAGAGAGAGAGGGAGAAAGGAGGAGAGAAAGAGAGATATATACCTTTAAGCGAGGATATCTAAACGCTCACTATTATCAGGTAACTCGACTGCCATTGAAGACGGGAAACCACTAGTGTCGTCGACGCTAGCTGAACCGTCACGGATGTCGTCTTCTCGTTCTCTGCTCTGCACGGTATTCTGCTGAGGATGAACACGAGAAGAGTTTCCTCTTACGCTGTTCATCCACCAGATTAACGACGTCTCGGTCGAGATCGAGAAAGCTTTCCTGGCGGCGACGCGGAACGTCTCGCTACGGAGCGAGTAAATGAAAGGGTTGACGGCGCTGTTGAGGTAGGTCAGCCAGCTGAGAATGGTACGGGGCACGAGGCCGGGAGCGTACTGCGGCGTGTAGAGGTCGATGAACACGAGCGTGTTGCTCGGGATCCAGGCGATGCAAGTGAATCCGAGGATGATGACGAGGGTCTTGATGGACTTGAGCTCGGAGCGTGGTTGAGTGGTTCGCTGGTTGCCAGGAAGGACCTGTGGCATGATGCGACGATCGGATTTTAACTTCTGCAGCACGATGGTGAAAAGGTGTAAGTAAAGAACGAACATGGTGATGAAGGGAATGATACCGTTGACGATGATGAAAAAGTGGAGATGGATGATATCGAAGACGGCGCCGAACTCAAAGCAAAAGACCTGCCCCGGGATAAGAGAGTGAATCCCTGCGAAAGGCAGCACCATCGAGATGACGATACTGTAGATCCACATATTGGTGATGGCGATGGTGGCCCCGCGCTCAGTCGCAATGGTACGGTAAATGTAGGGGTGGGCCACTTTGACGTAGCGATCGAGGGTGATAAGGGTGAGCGAAAGACACGAAATGCTGGTCGATAATATAATCGGGCACCATACTAACAGACACGTATACACGCCGTTAGCGAATGTCGGATTTAGAGTTAGATAGACACCAGGAATCATCGATAGCGAGACGAGGACGTCGGCGAACGCCAGGCTGACCACGAAAAAGTTTGACATCGTCCATAGCTGTTCGTTCTTCGTGACAAGGATGACGACCAAGGTGTTTCCGAAAAATATAACTATCAAGAGAATGATTTGGACGGCGATGGATATATTTGTCATGATGATGATGTAGGCTGGCAAGACCCAGCCGACGTCGGAGCCAAATCCATCGATGTCCGTTGATGAAACACGATCTGGAAGTGCAATTTCATTTATGATGTCGTTGGTCGGTGTCGATAGATAAGTTACCATCTTTGGCAGGGTAAAACAAACTAAGCTCTTTCAAATAACTTTGAAGAAAAATCTAAATCTAAATTGTTTAGATTTTACAATGAAGCAGATCTTCTCATGCTCTCCTTTTGACTTGTTGCCCGGCGGGGAGTAAGCTTATAATTGAAAACTGAATCAAGAAGCAAATCTATTAACAATCTTATTATGAAAATTCAACGACAGGTGAGAGAGAATAGCGGGCGATTAAAACAAAATATTTGGGTCAGCTTTGCAACTTAATTTAGAATACTTTCGCTAAATCAGCGAGAAATTAAGGAAGCAGCTTTGCGAGAGAAGACGAAAAGCAGAAAGCGGTAAAAAAAATCTTTGTTTGCGAGATATTTATTCAGGTTGAAGCCCTCTTCTCGTAAAGATTTACATGTATGCAAGTGAGACCGAGAGAGCGTGACACTTTTCGCTGAAAGACTTACTGATCTGCTGGTAATCAAAATGTGGACAGGTTGCCATTACTCTCATTTGGGTATGTTTATGAGGCGAAATGTCATGAGCTTAGTGATTGGTGTATGCAGTATGAATAGCTTATTATCATAGGCCTCGGATGAGTCACGTGGTGCATTATGCTATAATAACGAAGTCCCTGAAGTTAGTCGCGGTTTAGCTCTCCTCCCCATCTACCGAGTCTACCTCCGATCTCTCTCTCCCCACTCTCTCTCTCTCTGCTCTCTTTCCTTGTCTGTTTCGCTGTCTCTGTTTCTCTCTCTATTCTCTCTTCCCCTTCTATTTACCCCCTCTTTTTTAATATTTTCTCTCTCTCTCTCTCTCTCTCTCTTTCCCATTTTCGAATTCTCCCTCTCTCTCTCTCTCATGCTCCCTCTCTGTTTGTGTCTGTTTATCTCGCTCCTCTCTCTCTCTCTCTCTCTCTCTCTCCTTTCACTCCGTCTTTCCTCCTATTTCCTCTTTACTCTAGTATTCTTTCCCGTTGCTATTCCCTAGTTTTAATTCTGAATATACTTCCTCTCTTTTCGACGCATCCAATTACGGAAATCTAGCATTAACTAATCTTAAAAATTGATAGCCATGTCAGCAAACCCATTTGGAAAAGGCAATAACGTCAAATGGTAATAAAGGACTGTCTATTTTTCCTTACACAATTTGCATCATCGTTTTGGAAAGTAGATCAGTAGATTATTGTACCCCGCTTTCACATATGAAGGAATAAAATTCTGTAAAGCTGATTAGTTTAAAGCGATTAAAACTAATCAGCTTTACGTATGATATCATTCAGACGCAGAACATGTTGGTGCTGTCGTTACCATGTTACGCGATTCACTGCGATAAGCGGCAGGTTACTACCAACAGACAGATTGCCGCGATCTAATTGGTCAGGGACGTATATCTGTTCACACAAAAATGCGGACATCGAGTTCGTATCTGTCCGAGAATCGTAGGCCTATATTTCGATATCCTGTCGCTCATAAAGTGGGAATATTTTTGTTTTACCCCAACTTATGGAATTATTATATTAAAAAAATGCTCATGTATCTGTTATAGCTCGTTTTATGTATGCTATTACCAAATGCCTAACTGTTATGAAATAAACTTGGAATAAAAATAACGAATCGTAGGTTGCGTTTATCGACCAAATTTTTGGCTAGAATCAGGTTTCTCAAACGTCTTTCAGGCAAATTTATAGAAGGTGATAAACGCAAAGCCTTTTTTAAAGGGCTTTAGATATGGACATATCTAAAAACGCAAAAAGGTGTGTTTTGAATGTGACATACAGCCAGAATCACGTTTCTGAGAGATCGATAAACGCAAAGCTGTTTTGAACCTCACATACAAATAGGAATTCCCAGGCTAGTTTCCGGTTCGGAGAAATAGCGCTGAGCAGCTGCGAAGAGACACGGCCTTTATCGTGAATCATGAACAGTCGATAAACGCGACATCCCGCAAATCACGATAGTAAAGTGGGGTTCGATAGTGGGGTATGATATTGGGGTACGATATGTACATATCTAGTGGCAAGCCCCGGTAAACGCGCCCGTAGAGACCCGAGATCAAAAGGCTTTGTGTGTCCATGGTTTAATACTTTTTTGTTTGGGTTTTTCAATATTGAAAAATATAATCTCAACAATAACCTTGTGCAGGTAACATCATGTGAAGCGTAAATAACAGGCTTTTTAAGTATCAACTGTGGGCATGGAGGGTTCCACTGAGAAGTAGGGTTTGCAAAATGTGGATCCCTCGAATAAAATAAAAACGCTGAACCTGTCTGCTACCGTCGATTTAAATGCTAATCTTTAGAAACGCGCTGATAGATTGCATTTTAGTAGCTGACAATCTGTCTCATATTCAAAATGCGAATAATATAGTAACCCAATTGCTCATTCTACTGCCATAATGCATTGCAAAGTGATTTTTGATTCTCAGCAAACGAAAGGTCATAGATTTATTCCTCGCTTTAATAGTGAGCCTCGAAATAGAATTTCTAGATAGAAGGCGCCATATAAATGCCTATTTACTTATTATTACTATTATTATTTACATCCTTGTGCAAGGTGTGTGTTTGTTACCCACGTCAGTGCTTCTTAACACTCATTGGAAAATTCAAATTGAAAGAAATATATGTCAAACGAAAATTAAAAAAATAGATTCAATTATAATCACTGGCGACACCGGGTAGTATTTTTTCTTCAAGATGGTGGTACGTGTGTTGCGGCACACATTATTTTGTGCCGTCACGTTCTGCAAAAGTTGGCCGTCGACAATTTGTGCCGCAACATACGTGCAACACTACATTTGCTAACCAGTTTGCCGAATAAATGTCAAGAGTTAAGAAAGCAAAGAAAAAATAAAAGAAAGGAGAAGAAAAAGAGTGTGTATGTGAGAGAGAGAGAGACACACACACACACACATACACACACACAGACACACACATACTCTCTCTCTCACACACACACACGTACACGCACACACACACGCACACATACTACGCCTTGAATGGACAGACACATAGTATAGGATTTTCCGGCCAAATTCGCTAGTTCCGAAAAATTCTGGATCAGGATACTACAGAATGTCTTGTGCGCGCTTTTGTAATTAGCCATAATGATAACTGTAATGGTTTATTGTTCGGTCTGTCTGATACACTGATGTGTAGACTGCAGCGAACACAAAATTATGTTGCCAGCTCATCACTAGAACACATTCACGAGAATTAGTTTTCCTAATACTTCGTAATTTACATTGGCTCTCAGTTTAAGATAAAGGAAACCAAAACCTTCAGACTAAATTAATTTTATTGTAAAGTTTAAGATATTTAAAAAATATTAGTGAAAATTTGAACAAAAACGGGCTAGGAATAAGGAAGTGAGAGCCTTTTGAAATGACTAGTCACTAGAGGGCTGTATTCAATTTGATGACATCATCGGTAAACAACTCTCCATGCCTTTTATACATAAAATTTCACAATTTTTTTGTTTTCTTCGTATTTATTTGTGTTCTTGCTCTGACTTCATAACATGTGAAGTAGAATATCATTTTGCATTATATACCTTGCTTTCAGGGGAGTAGATTATCTCAATCACAAGAAAGAAGGAAAAACATGAAATTTGATGTACAAAAGGCATGGAGAGTTGTTTACCGATGATGTCATCAAATTGGATATCGCCCTCTAGATAGATTGATATTCAAACTTCTTGTAATATCATTCAAATGTCAGCATGAACTCATCAATGAGTATCACAAAACTAGGCAGCTTCGTTCAAGTTCCAGACAGATGTTTGTCCCCATCATATGGGCATAGAGCATTTCAATATGCAGTCTCTCAACTATGCAACAAACTTCCTAATATCAATAT
>BEXV01000502.1:198613-209849 GCA_003118195.1 Hemicentrotus pulcherrimus | reverse complement strand
CCCATCATTGATGCCATTTGCCTCATGATCATCTTGAACTTTCAACTTTGTTTGGGTGACATTTCCGAGCATCCGAATGCTTCCGAAGACGTTGCTTCCAAGACCTATGATGCCGAAGATGACGTTCTGTGTGACGTCACAGGTCTACTAAATAAAATAATAAAATTCACTTTTCGGGCTCAGATATATACTGTTTCGTATGTTTTTTCAGCGTTTTAATCCTCTTCAAACCATTCTAAGGCGTTCCATACGGTACAATGTCAAAACGTTGGCTACAACATACATATCTGGGGCATTTTAGGTCATAACCTGGTATTTTACTACGAAAGTAAATTAGAGTGTTCCGTTAAAGCCCTAATCGTGTTCTGCGCCACCTACCGGTGGTTCCGGGAACATTGCGTCTAGGTAACGCCTTATCTTTCCAATCGCATGTAACCCATAAGCAGCATAACGGCATATCTTGCTTTATATAACTTGACATTGCCAATTGATTGCCCATTATAACCCCAAGGCTCCGAGCACACTTTGCCGGTTGAAGACTGGAGTGATTGAAAATGACAGGAGGGAGCAAACTTCTTGTTCAATGTCAGGAAAACAAGTGAAACAATTCAGTTTTTCCTTCAATTATTGAGAGGCCATTTTCCGATGACCACGATGATATCTCCTGCAGGCATGCCTCTAGTTTGGGAGTCACGTTAAGCCAGTAATCACGATTACCTATAACATACACCTGGGTGTCACCAGCATACATAGTGTGACCAAAGCCATGTGCCTTGATGATATCTTCAAGGGACAAGGAGTACACCGTAAAAAGAAAAAAAAATACCATGGATTGATACCCTTGCCGCCATTATGGCGCTCTATCCAGTCAAGAATCATAAATTTTCTTCTTCAATCTGAAAAGTCTTCTATATTCGTATCGATATCGAGGACAACATGACCTCGAATGATTATCTAGTATATTAAAACATAGTACGAAAGAGAGAATTATCGCTGAGGGAGAACAACACTCCATCGGAAGCGACATATCACTATTTAGGCGGCACGCGCACAACTAAATAAGTTTGCCTTTTCATGCTGATAAGTCTTCAATATTCATATCTCTATCGAGGACAATACAAACTCGGACGGCAATGTAGTAAATTAAAACATAATACGAAAGAGATCATTACCGCTGAGGGGAAAAATGTAACGACAGCAAGATATAACTACATGTATTTAGGAGATCACAAAGCTAAATGATGTTGCCTTTTCATTCTGGTATCTTTTATATTCATATCTTTATCGAGGACAAAATGACCTCGGATGACAATTATCGCTGAGAACAAAACAAAACTAACGAAAGTGAAATATAACTATGTAGACGATCCTAAGACTAAATGACTTTGCCTATTCATTCTGATTAATCTTCAATATTCATATCTTTATCGAGGACAATATGACCCCGGGTGACAATGTAGTCAATTAAAAGATAATACGAAAGAGGTAATTATAGCTGAGGGGGGGAATGTAACGACAGCGAGATATCACTATTTAGGCGATCACACAACTAAATGATTTTGACTTTTCACCTTGATAAGTCTTCAATATTTATATCTTTATCGAGGACAATATGACCCCGGATGACAATGTTGACAATGTAGCAAATCAAACCATGATACGAAAAAGTTTATTATCTCTGAGGGAAAAAAATCTACTTAAAGCGGGATACAATTATTTAGGCGATCACGAGAGAATGGATTGCAGTCATTTCAATCATATCGAATTTAATGTAGGAGATGTGTGTAGGTGTATTGTGCCAGAATATTGTGGGAATTTATTCAGGTATGAGAGAGTAAGAGAGAGAGGGAGAGAGAGGGAGAGAGAGAAATGAAAAGAAGAGAGGAGAGAGGGAGAAAGTGGGAGATATAGATAAATAAAGAGAGCGAGTACAGATTTAGAAGAGAGAGTATGAAATAAACTAAATAGGGAAGGAGGGGAAACAAAAACAAAATGAGGGGAGTGATAGTACGTAACCCAGAGAGAGAGAGAGATAGGGAGGGGCGGGAAGGGAGGAGGGGTGTATAAAACAACATTTTATTTCTAAGATTGATTTGTATTGGAATTAATAAAAAACACTATTGAACAAATTTCGCATGATATATAATTATTGTGTATAACATGCGACTTGTTAGGAGAAACATGTGCATTTTTGTTGCGGTATCTGATTTTTGTTGATTTCTATACAAGGCTAGAATTTGAATTATTTTGTTAGACCATATGGGCATGAAATTAGACTTCTTTTTTTTCTTCGGAAGGACGCGCCATACAACCGTCTGTGCCTAACTGATTAGCAATTTGTCGACGTGTTTTGAATATAAGGGCGCCCCAATAGGGAAATACTTCTCAAGGGACTTTATTCTGCTCTGATTCTCCCCCAACAAGCTCATAAAATGATATTTCTGTTCATCTTTACCAAAACCAAATCTTCTCTGTAATTTGTTTAAACATATTTAAGCCTAAAGTATATATGATTCATGCATGGATGGCATCTATATTGCTCAAATGTATTCGAATTCATTCGTTTTCATATAGGCCTAGACCCACTTTTCCAAGTACATGAATATAAATTGATATTGATATTTCTATTACAGTAAATGGAACTTGTAAAATCAACGTTTTGCATCCGTTTTAAACATAAGTCAGATATAAGAGGGTTATATGAGGCTTGATCTGCTTGCAGCCCTCTCCTGCATCACGGCAAAAAGATAAGAACAGAAGAGAGTGACTTGGAAATAGGGAGAAAGTGAGAGGAAGGAAAGGAGCGCTGGTTTCCTAAATCGCAACTGTCGCTTTAAAAGAATACAGGTTCAAAGATGTCATGGTGAATTATTCATAGCGTGGTGTTAAAGACGTTGTTATTTTGTCATTTTAAACTGAAGACCATATCCCTCTATATTTTATAAGATTCAAAGATAATTTGTATCTTTATAATATTTGCCAATATTCACCAAGATCATATTCCAATTTCCTTTTCCTAATCATAACTCATTTCTGTCTCATTGAAATACCGCCTCTAATCCAAAGTTGGGAATTTATTCATTGTATGGCCTGTAACAGATTTCCGAATTATGTTTTACTCGTAAAAGTGAAGCCGTCATAATATTGCGAAGGATATAAAGCAAATGATCAATGTTCTATCAAAATAGGATTAGAGCGATAGAAAATAAACTAAAAAACAACATGTCAACAAAATCATACGTGTATCTTTGTATCAGGGAAATAAAGAACTAGTTATGAATAATATCACAATGATAACGATTTCAACATTTTCTCAGGGTGGAAGGGGGATCCGGCACCTGTAAAAGATTCAAGATTCAAGATTTGATTGTTAACAGCATTTTGTTTTCCATTGGTGTAACATGTACTATATGAAACATAAGACGAAAACATGGTGTCGTGTGCTGAAAGCCAGAAGGGCGTCAAGACTCTATAAAGACAAAAGTCTATGAACTGGAACGAAGAGGATGGCGTCTTGTATGGCGTACATGTCAACCTCGCCATCGATCGCAAATTCAAAAAATTCATAACTCACTTATTTTTAAACGGATCACGCTGAAACTTCCACTGACATGCCCCCCTCTCCCATTTTCTGCTTATATTTAAACCGACTTATTATCAGGGTGGACTTCCCCCTTTAAATCGAGGGGCAGAAGGTTCGAGTCCCAGCTCCGCCCTAACACCATTTCGAAAGCCAAGGGGTAAATGGTGCAAATGGATAACGTAAATGGAACATGGTTACAGGAACGACTTTTCCCTCAAGAAATGATTCAAACTGAATTGAAAGAAATTGCAAATAGGCCTTTGATTGTAAGACTTAAAAGTCAGTCATTTAATTAATCATCAGATAATTGCAACGATAATTTAAAAAAAATATATATATAAATTTTAATACATACAAAATAATACAATAATCTCTGTAAATTACGTATAATACTGGACAGAATTTTATTGGAAAAGTAATATAACTGAATACATAGCAATTCATGCCTAGAAAGTGCGGTAGTCTGACCTCCGAGGCGACCAACACTCTGGCCCGAAATCACGAAGGAGGTTTGTCTGAACATTGGTCTGAAACGCATCGAAAAGCGTCATGACGCACATAAACCTAGGTTTGTCGACAAACCTCCTTGGTGAATTCGGGCCATTAGGTTAAAATTTTCTTCAACTTCTTTAAAACACAGTCAAATACATTGTAGTCTGTAATATCAAAGTCAGTGTATGTAATATATACATATAATGGTAAGTAGGCCACAATACCGCAGTCACACAAATATTGGTCGGTTTGGAGTTGGTTAAGTGGTGTGACCGGGTATAACTCGCCATTACTACACATTTATTTTCTCTACCTAGAAATTGTACCATGACGAACTCTTGCAGTCTGGAAATGTTTTATCTAGACCTACTTTAGCATAATGATTACACGCGCGATAAGCCTAGCGTACTACCCATTGAGGCAAATGGGGACATCATCGTAGACCCACTAAACCCACGATATTATCGCTTTGGTATCTTATAGCCATATTTTAGGCCCGGGGGTACAAAATTACGACACTATTATATAAGAACCTGTATTGATAAGTAGCCTCCATAGTTTAAAAAAAACACGAATATGCTAAAATTATTAGCGTATTTCTTGGAAATCACAGTGTTGAAATCAGAATAATTCATTTGGCACGAATAAATCTTAAATATTAAAAGAAAATATTCATTGATCCTTGTAAGAATCTATGATTAGTACTCTCATACTCAGGATTACCTATACTCGATGTGACAAAACTTTTGGCCTTTGTCAAACATTCGTTACCAACACTAGATCACCAATATTTAAAATGGTTGGTTGATTAATTTGTTTTACCCGACAACTAACAAAAGCACGTGCGTTGTATGCTTGGAATTAATCAACCAGGAGACCAACGGCTTTACGTCCTCTACGAGGGACTTGGTTTTAAACCAGGGACCTCCTGGTTATGAGACCGTTGCTCAACCGCTGACCAATCGGTCCACCCTTCGTGACTCTATGACGTCAATATGGTCAGGCCAACTATATCACCACATTCTCAGTTGACATTCAGGATGGTCCGCTAGAAGTACCAATAAGTGACTTCTGAGATAATACTTTATGCGCATGGCCACATGAAGGCCATTTGTACAAAACTCATGGAGACAACAGCTTGATAGTTGTCCGAAGATATGTCATCATTATTCATTCACGCACCGGCGCGGCGGTACGTTCTTTTTATGAAATTCAATCAATCAATACAGAAAAAACAGTTTTAAAAATTCGCGATTGCGCTACGTCGTCGTCGAATTTTCCTGGCGGAACCTAGTTATATGTTTCCTTCTAAGATGTGATAAGAATACCTTGGCAATCATTGCAAGCCGCCGACAGGTGGCGTTGTTCATCTGACTTTTCTTTACAACATACTCAGCTAAACCCGTCTCCTTCAACGAGCCTCGCGAAATCTCGCGAATTCTCGTCCCTTCCATACACTGATCTTTCACCTTGGCGCACATGTCTTTCAATGCGGCCACGTCGGCGGCCATTTTTGTCCTTCCGTAGGCGTCGATCTTTTTCCATAGAGTCTTATTAAAGTGATCGTATAGTTTGACGTCACCCGCGTTCCACCAATTAAGGCGCTTCACCACGTCTTTCGCTGCTCTCTCGTCCTCCACAGACGGTACTGCAGAATGCGGGTCCAGCGAAACCTTGATCTTGCTATGCACGTGCACAAGGCTGCGCATATCCCAGCAGAAAAGATCCTTCAGAAGAATCAGCGACTCGTAAAAATATTCCATGATTAGGACCAAATGAAACTTGGAGTCCAGGAACTCGATGTAGTCCTGGACCTGTTTTGGGTCGTCGCTGAAGCTTCTCTCCATCCCTAGATCAAAGAGCGTTGGGTCTCGACCGTTGTGTCGTTTGTATTTTCCCGAGCCGTATTTTTGGTAGAAGAACTCGGGGTTGAGGGAGTATTGCTCCAGCGTAGCCTTGTAAGTGTTTTCCATGACAAAGTAGGTATACATGCTCCGGAACTGATCCGATGACTTCCGAATGATAGTGATGTATTTGGTATCCGGTGGCATCAGGTTCTTGATATCTGCCAGACACGAAAATAAACACAAACCATTATGATGATTTCATGTAGCATTGGTTGTCTGCTTCGACAAGGCTATCACAAAATTGAACAATGATGTTCTGTATTAATTTACCGAACACAAAAATATAAATAACGACATATATGATAACGTGATTGAACTAACTGTACCAATACAGCACTTTTCTTCTGCCAAGGGGTCGAAAAAAACATGACCAAATACTAAGTCATGAACAAACTTGGGTGTTTCTTCATGAATCGTATTAAAAGTCCGAATGCTGTTAGTTTTGTTGATTTGAAGGAATATATACGAGAGATGTTGAGAAGGTTGATATGTTTCACCATCTTGGGGATAGAATCAACAGGGGTGGATCTAGCTTTTTGCCAAGGGGGGGGGGGGGGGGGNNNNGGGGGGGGGGGGGGGGGTGACCCAGTGGCGGATCCAGGATTTTCCAAAAATGGCGCTGTTTTACTGTTTTACTTTTCTCCTTTTTTCTCACTTGGCCGCCCGAGGGCCCCCCCCCCCTAGATCATCCCTTGATCAGCTGTGGTGAAGCATGTGAGATTACAGTGGCAAGAAGGTGCGGATTTTGGTGGAGGAAGGTTAATGAGCAGGTCCTAATCCTTGCTGGTACAATGTTGAAGATTAACGATGAGGATAAAAGGGAAGATCTATAATGCCCGGGTGAGATCAGCAATGGCAGATGGCTCATAAACTTGGAATGTAAAGACAGTAAAAGAAGGCATCTGCAGGAGAACATAGAGAGCCATGATACGGAATATGTGTGGTGAGAAAATGTCCGATAGAAAGAAAGCAAGGGAGCTCATGAAAAGGTTGGGCCAGGAAGTATCTGTGGTTGAAGTGGTATGGAGAAGTGGATTGAAATGGATGTGTCATGTGTTGAGGAGGTAAGACGATGAACCTGTGTACTAAACAGAGTATGGAATATGGAAATAGATGGCATAGGAGGAAAAGGAAGACCGGAGATTTCATGGAAAGAAATGGTGAAGAAAGATAGCAGTAAGGTTGGTCTTAATACACCGGTTGTGTGCGCCATTTTAAACAAAGCCAATGACCTAGAGGTCATGTATTTATGCGTAAATTAAGATTGCGCCCATGCAAATTATGATGACATCACTGCCTACGCGCTGCGTTGTGGGCGCACATCATGATTTACATGGGCGCAATCTTAATTTACGCTTAGCCTAATATACCACTGACGTGACCTCGGGTCATTGGCACCCTGTTTGGGTGCCATTTAAAATGGCGCCCATGTCTGCGCATGCGCACTGATACAACTGTAAACTGGTGTATTAAGAGGATGCTCAAGACAAGAAACAATGGAGGGAGTGTCATCGTGGCTCGAAAGTCAATAACCCCTCGTAAAAGAGAAGATGCTGACTTTAATTAACGATGATGGCTTGACCACTGTGAAGGATCACTATGATGACCCCGGGCGTTTGATCTATTCCGAATGTACTTAGCAAATACTATCGGACAAATTTTATTTTCTAAAATAATTAATTGCTTCGTGAGCATAGTAGCCAACATTCATCAGACAAGTAGCCTTATCTGTCTAACAAATTGAGCTTTGAACAGTTTGAAGACATAAAAAGTAGTACATTTTGGACTCTGATTTGATTGTACAAAAATAAAGCATTCTAGGCAGTAATAATGATGTATGGTCAGGATGAACTGTGAATGAGCATTGAGCAGAACAATGTTTTGTTTTCCTAGGATGACGTCGATTTCCATTGAACAATATTTTTAGTCATAACATTAGATATTTCCTCGACTTACCATTGTAGAAGAACCGGACATGGTTAGCCATGATGTTGATTTGTCTTCCCGGTCGCACCGGTAATATACTCGAAGGTTCAAACTCGCGCACTGATTGGATGTACACATCACGTGCCGGCAGGGCAAAGGTCAAATTCCTTTCGTCACCATATCGATAGATAATGTTCTGCAACGTCGAGCTTCCTGTTTTGTGTGTCTTAATGTAAGCAATATTTGAATGAGGCTTGCACGTTGTATGATCCTCTTTTGAATCAAATGTTTTCTTCTCATCGATAATGCTAGCACCATAAGTATCGTTTTTATTTGGTATCGTGTCAGTCCGGTTACGCTTCGAGGTTCGCCGAACGCCAGTCTTGGAATCGGATAGCGCTTTGAATGCGATGTTAGATTTGCTCTTTTCCTTGGGATATATCCTTCGAATATTCGGAGCCGGGCGCCCGAACGGATGCGAGAAAACCGCGTAAGAGGAGTGGTCATACCCTGCGTTGTCACCGCTAACCGATGATTCTCTGTCGTCTTCGCTTGCGCCATTGCTGACGTCATTCTTAGGAATAATGGATTTGGAGAGACGATTCTTGGTGCGGTGGATGACGGGCTGGTGCTGGAGATGGTTCATCCATCTGGAAAGACAATAACAAAAGCTTGATTTAAAACATTGCAGGAAAATGCAGGAATTGGTCGGTTAATCGGTCGGTTTGTGGCCGGGTTCGAGTCGGTATTGGCGGTGTGACTGATCAGGTATCAAACTCAACACTATGCATTAGCATAAACATGATGTTATCCTAAACCAATATGCAACCTAAGCACAACCGAAACTTTTCCCCAACAATTTATATTCTTTCGACAAAATAACGTCTGGAGCAAACGCTGCCGAAGCACTTGTGTGTGGGTAAATGGGTTTTTACAGGCGTGAATCAATCAGATATGATTGTTTACGTCTGGGGACCGACCTTTAAAGTCACCATCCTAAAGACGTGACTCAGTTTCAAACCTGCGTCTTGGCTGAATCAGTTTGTATCTTCAATTGCTATAGCTGGATTATCATCAGTTATGTGGTACATTTTTAAGGAAGAGATCGCCAAGACTTTCAAGAAATCCGCCTAAGACAATTCAATCGCCTTGCCCGTCCCGTATATACATATATGTGACAAATGACGTATTGAATAATCTGAATATGATTCCCATGGTATTGGCTTTGGGTTCATTTCTCGAAAGTGTTTGCGATCATGTCTGGCTTACCTATCTCCGATCCATTCTAGCTTCTTGTCAGGCTCGTTCGCACTGCGCTCCTGCAGCTCCTGGGGTTTCGTGTTGGTTTGTTTGTTGAAAGACAGGAGTAGGAGAAGGATGTAGATCCCTAAAGTAGCCGATAGGATGATGAACTTCTCCGGGGATATCTTACAGAAGTACCTCATCTTGACCACGGTCGGTTATCTTGAGCTGCAGAGAGTGAAAGATGGGATTGAAGAAAGCAAAAAAAATCACTTATCACTCAAGAAAGTTGCTATTGATTGCAAGCTGTACAATGTGCAACTCAACTTTTCTTGCAACACCCTACTAGTCTCCTACATGTCCTATGATTTTGTAAGGATTAAAGTTTTAACAATCAAATCAAGTTAACTAGATCTAACTTTTATTCTCCCCTCCCTCCCTTCTTTCTCTCTTTCCCTTACTAAAGGGGCGTTGCAAAAAAGTTGAGTTGCGATCAATTGCAAGTTTGCAATTAATAGCAAGACTTACGCTTGATTCTGAGGATTTGCAACGCCCCATTAGGTTGCTAAATTGCAAGGAATCTGCTCGAATGAACCTGTTGGAACTGTCCATGTATTATTTAAAATGATGTTACTTCCTCGTCAGAAAAACAAAACACTGAGCAAAAACAGCAACTATGTGTTCAATACCACTTCCTATTTTATCAGGGAAGCTGTTTTGACAAAATCTCGTTTTATTAAGTTTTGTTACAGCTGTGCCCAATACCAGTATGCCCAATTTAGTTTTGCCATTATAATAATGGCAGAACTAAACTGGGCACAGCTGTTATGTTTATGTCATTCACATGGATTTATGTATCAAATTGCATGTTTTTACAAATGTTTTATAAAAGATGGAATCTAATAAAGTGAATTTAATTTAATTGAATCTCTTCTACGATATTTTTTTCGCACCAGCATACAAAACAATGAAAACCATCACAAAATCTTTATCTTCCCAATAATGTTGTCTTCCCTTGAAAGATAAACTTGAGTGCTCGTAATTATAGAAAAAAAAATTATCACAGAATTCAACGAAACGTACACTGAATGTTCAAGAGTACAAATAAATTAAACGTTCCAAAAGATTTTGGTAGAAAATGGATAGAGACTAGAGTAATGAGCATTAAAAAAAATAAGAAAATCAAGTAGCCCCGACATCTTGTGCTTCACACAGATCTATATGTGTAAATGAGAGTTGTGGTTTTTATTATAAATGATTTCCAGCTAGTTTTTGTGCGCCTATTGTTATGTTACTGCTCCAAACACCCAATCTCCTGCAGGGTCAACAATCAAGAATGAATAACTGCTATGTTCTCTCGACATACGATTCCCATACCAGAGCTCGAGATTAGCTTTAAACTTCGATATTCAACTAATCAATATATCTCTTTAAAGCCCGTCTGTACTAGTTTGACCATGGATTAGACCTCCCTGCAAGGTCACTGACAGGTGGTTATCTCATCAAATCAGCTCTCAATTAACATACTAAGAGGATCATGGGGGACCAACATGCACCCATTAGGCATTGTTTGCTATATATAGAGGGCGCAAGTAGCTATACGTAGTGCAGAGGGGCTTTAAATGGAGGAGAGTGGCAATGAAATCTGGCCTACATATCACAACAAAACATTCGTGATGTAAGAGGAAATCAGAGCCAAGGTTCACAGAAATCAGCTGGTCTATGGCGACACCTTCACGGAAAAATTGGTTTCTCACTTCCTTCCTACCGGAAAACTTCTCTTTGGTAGTATTAATACAAGTGAAACTATGAGCTAATAAGATAGTTCAGAGATCGACCAGTCAGTCACCTCAGGTACTATACAACATATCAACTGCTCTCATGGGCATGTTTAAAGGCTTTTTTAACAATGTTTCTAGTTTTTACAGATCTGAGATGCATGGTCCTACGTGTTAACTGTGTCTGTGATATGGTGCAATATTGAAGCCTAAAAAAAATGCGCTTCAAAATGATCCAAGAGTGCCATAAAAAGGAAGAATCTTTGAATGACCGGTTTAAAGACGCAAGTGTCAGTGGCGGATCCAGC
>BEXV01000502.1:174431-188677 GCA_003118195.1 Hemicentrotus pulcherrimus | reverse complement strand
GGGGGGGGGGGACAAATCCTAAAATTATGTGAGAAGCCGCCCCACCCCTAAAAGAAGTCACCATAGTATCTGTAATGATTCAGCAATAATGTTCCAGCTGTTTCTCATGCTTAACATGTACAAGTGAGCGAGAACATACAGACCGCTTTGGCAGTCCTTGAAAGAAAACAAGTTCTACACTTTCAATGAACTCAAAGCAAACTTAAAGCACGGCAATACGAAGTTCTCTTTACACCGACAAAATAAGAAAAGGCAATGGCAATCCCCATGATATTTGGGGGAGGTTATCCATTTTTTAATTTATTCATTACATGAATTATGCAGACGGCGGGAAAAATGAATAAATCATAATTTGACCCGGGGCTCAATATGATCTTTAATGTAGGAAACTTTGACAGAAATTTGCGTCATGCACTTAAAAGATTACCCTCCAATCATCAATACAGAATAATACAGCCCGGGAGACAGGTGATTCAGATTGCAACTTTCTTAATAACCCAGAAAGAAAAACAAATTGCAGGTGAAGTAAGTTTTATAAGGCTTGTATGCTTCTTCGTAATGTAGCTTCATATTACATACATAATTGATAAATCACAGGAAACTATTCATCAATTTTGTTGACAGTTTAATGTTTTTCAAAATAAATCACTTTTAAAAAAATCATGAGTACAAACTGTGGATTCCTGAAAAAGCGCAAAAGGGCAAGGATATGATAGAAAGAATTTTTTAACCGCCTTAAGTCGTCTGTCTTTTGCTGTTGATTTGCCGTTTGGTCTACAAGCATTTCGTCTACTACCCAATCAGTCTTTCCCAAATGGTCTACATCCAATCCGTCTATGATTACCCACATGGTCTAATATGAGGCGCGATAGCTCAGTTGGTAGGGCAGCGGTCTCGTTATCCGGCGACCCGGGTTCGAAGCCAAGTCGATGCGCTAGTGCCCGTTGGTTGAATACATTACTCCTCATTACCAGGTCCCTCGGAGAGGACCTAAAGCCGTCGGTCCTCAGTGGCTGCTTACTATTAAACAAGCATCTATTCTTTCTTAGCAGTCAGGTAAAATAACCACTTCTACTACAATAATCTTTTTGTCTACTTATCGTTTGGTCGAATGACAATTTAGGCTAATATTCATTTGATCTATAATTTCCATATGGTCTTGATCTCATTAGTCTACTTCCCATTTGGTCTATTGTTTATTTAGTCTGGTAACCAGTCAGTTTAATTCCAAATGTATATATAATAAAACATTACATAAGTATGTCCCTAATATGCGCCGAGGTTTACTGTAGGAATATTTTTTAAAATCACTGTTTTTGGTTATGATTCACTTCTCACTAATTGCATACAGTGATACGCGTATTCCTCGATACGTCATCAACCTGACCAAATACATTTTATAAAATCTCAAGGGTACAATTGTTGCTGATTCTTTTCGTCAACAAAACATTTTAAAAATGTAAAAGGGCACCTCATACTGTAACTCTCCACCTTCTTAATCAAGGATAATATTTCGATTAGTTAAAACAAAAATGATACCCCCCCCCCCTCCCCCAGGTAGGGACAAGAGACGTCAAAACGAGATCATTGAAAACCAACCATGGGTATAAGATTACGGTTTACAAAGGAAAAAAATAGACCTCAGATTAACTTCTTTTGCTAAACCCGATAACAAAAAAACAAGCGTCGGGTTTAAATTTTAGGATAAATATATACTTTACGGGCCCACGGCAATGACACAAACCGGTTCCTTCCTTTCTTTAATGGTTTGCTGCCATCTACGTCATAAAACTATTTAGTTTTGGCGACCAGGCGAAGAACATGCACTTGCGGGCACCGTGTTTAGACCATTTTTTTACTCCTAACCCGGGACTCTCATCCCATCGAATCTACTATATTCACCCACTGCTTTTTCTGCCTTTTTTATCCTCGAGTTTCAACCAGGGCCCCGTCTTATAAAGAGTTACGACTGATCCGAATCAATCGCAAGTTCTCTGTTATCATCCTAACTCTTATGTACTTAATACGTTGCGTTAGATATCGATCGCAAATCAGTTGCGATTAATATCAACTCTTTATATGACGGGGCCCATGTCCCTCTATCACTTACTTATTTTCTTCTTTCTTTCTTTTTTCTTCTTCTTCCTCTCTCTCTCTCTCTCTCTCTCTCTCTTTTTATTCGCGTCTCTCCCCACATTCCTTCAGTTCTCTCTCTCTCTGTGTCTGTCTCTCTTTCTCTCTCTCTCTTCCTCCCTCTCTCTCTCTCTCTCTCTCTCTCCATCTGTCTATCTTATTCCTTCCTCTATATCTCTTGTTCTCCTGTTTGTTTCGTCTATTCCTTTACCATAATGATTACCTGAACTTGAATCGATTCCCAAATGCAGTCATTAAATGCACACAGACAACGACCACGGTTTAGATTGTTCACATTTTATTGACAAGGCAAAGCATACATGAATTCAAATGCGGATAGTTCAATGTTCCATTGCGTCATGTCCATGCTTACAACACAGTCAAATAATTACACTCAATAAAACTAATTAATTCGTAATTCCCCAACTTCATCAGGGGTCAATTATTTTTTACGTAATTTCGCAGCGGTTATCATGGTTTTGTTTGTTTTTTTCCCCTTCAAAATATCATCCTTTTGTACCATGATCAGTGTTGGTAGTTACAAAGACAAATATAGTCATTTATTCTTGTTTTAAACTCCAAAATGATATTTTGTGTTACATCAATATCACTGTCATTATAAGATTAAAGTAATTTAGAAGAAAAAAAAAAGATTCCCCTTAGGATGGTGTTTTAGATAATGTAATCATATGTGCGTATTATACTGCATTATAATAAGTAGGTGTAACTGTACACATCGAAGGTGAATGATATTCAGCCAGGCTACTACAATTAAAAAAAAGTGATATATATACCATTTACTCATTTAAACTGTAAGGACATTTCTTCCCAATGCCAATTAACATTATTTTGATTCCACTCGTTGGGTGCTGATTTTATCTATTTATGGGTAGAATCTATTACCTTTCGAATTTCAGCAGACACTCCAAGAAAATGTGCAAAACTTTCAATGCATCCGTGTGTGGGTGTGTGCGTGTAATTGTCTTTTGTTTTACAGACGTGTATTCATCAGATTCGACTGTTAACTTCTTCACCAGGTGCATTAAAATCGTGTATTGTAACGATTAACTGAAGCTTGTAAACCAAGGCAAAAAAACTGCAAACGGAAAATCTGCCACTTTAGAAGAAAACAATTAAAGAAAATGTGTTATGGCCTTCAACTTTACCGTTTGAGTAACGCCCTAATTTGAATATCATCAGATACTTTAGCAAATGCTAAAAAAACTGCGATCCTAAAGTCTGTTCCTTTTGGACTCTCTCTCATTTATATTTCAAAAAAAGTTGCGATTGATACGTATCGCAATGAGGCTTCCAAACAATAGCAAACTTACAAATTCCTACGAAAATGGTAACATTGATAATTATGATAATTTCGAGTCTACCCGAGGTAGCATTATGAGTAATTGATAATACTAAAATGAAATCAAACTATCATTCCGTGTCATAAATGTAAATCAGGAAAAAGTGTCTCCATTGAAAGCCAAATCAAAATGACAAATTATTCCTAACACGGTGCGTAGTGTTGTAGTTTTCGTACGGTCATAAGCCATAGCGATATGCTTTAGTTGACTCAAAATTAATTCAAAATAAAATTCAGAGATTGTGTAAAATTTAATTGGATGACCATGAACGTCATTTTTCCCCGACTTTGATAACCGCAACCATAAATCTTGCACTTCATCTTGCTTAAAGATAAAGTTGAGTTCTGGCCATGCGATTGCATAGTGAAAGAAACGGTGTGGAATTGATCAGAAAAGGTTGATCATGTAGCATGTAAGTATTGGTGTGTACTGCTTGGTTCTGAAAACATCGAAATGATAAGAAATTTGGCCCAGTCTTGGTTAATTTACAAGCACTGTACACAAAAACATGAAAATGGGACTACATAAACATTTGGCAAAAAATCCGTCCCGATTGTTATGATGTTGGATGTTACATGCCATTTTAAAAATATTGAGGCATTTGAAGAGCCATGCTTTTCGGGGAACATTTTTGTATGTGATGTTCTTCCACACTTGCATGATAAAATGATAACGCTCACAAATTATTTTTTACCTCTTCCCAGAACTCAACCTTCCCTTTAACGTTAATTTTAACTTTCTCTTTCCTTCCCCTTTCTCAGGTGATAATCTCATACTTAATATGAAGCAGACTATCGGCATTAGCTTCTTCATAGGTTCAATTATCCTTTCCGTAATTCAAGTAGTTTTGATGTTTTCCCCCGATTCATCTTTTATTTAATTCAAATCGTAAACGCAGATTATAATCATAATTATATTCTTTGCGCATTAGGCTTCTCATTCCAGTAATATGACATCATAGTATCCAGGGTGCAAAGAACTATTTGTTTCCAATGAAGTACTTTCGGAGCTAGATGTTTTTATCGAAAAGTGAAATTCTATTATTTAATGACCCTAGGGAAAACCTATTTCATTATGAAACATTGTGTGCACAACCTCGTCAACGCAGGAAAGCCGCAATAAAAACCTTTTAATATGCAACATTTATGTTTTGTATGCAGAAGGAACTTAATTGACCGGAGGCGGTATATCGAATATAACAAGATTGAATTCAAACTCCTGGAGATGTTTGTAAAATTGTTTTTCTGACTGCTTTTAAGTTTTGTAAAATTATTAAACTTTTTTTCCTTCACATATTTGAAATGCTGCTGCAAGTTCACCGAATCATACCTACATATAAACCAAAGACACTTGCATTTAGTGATTAGTTCTTTCCTTTAAGATCAGACTTTTTTGTTGATCAAAGTCTTTTCGACCTTCACCGATTTCGTGTATTCTTTTAACAAAGAATCAACTTATGAATATGCCGTTACCTTTCATAACCATTGTTATACCCTAAATTAATCTTGGCTTCGTCAGGGTAATAATCGGGAGCGCCAGGAGTGTCAAGTCTGACAGACATTAGGGCTATACACGAAGCCACTGTTATTATTATTATTGTTATTATTTTTATTATTATTATTATTATTATTATTATTATTATTATTATTATTATTATTATAAAACTTATTCAATTTCTACTCATATTACCAAGACAATGGTGCAATGGTTACGTTTTGTTTTAGTTGAAAGCAGGACTTACAAACACCACATGCTTGGTGCTCAAGGGCGCCCCCTTTGTCTGCATGACCCCTGAGGCTACATCAAATGCCCTCGATCGCCTAGCGTTAGCATATCTGTCTCGACTCTTGAGCAGTCTCGCTGGCAGACGAGACATCATTCTCTCAAGGGAACGGCTCGAGATGGTCGTCATCTGACTTTCGAGACCGTTGACGTCCGCGATCTCCAACTGTTTGACCGACGCTTTCAGATCGTTCCTGATGTTGTTGCTGTTGATGGTCGACTTGGAGTATGGTAAACCGACCCCCTCATCATCTTTGCATCCCTCCTTGTCTACAGAGTCTTCACTTTTACCTTCAAATATTTCACTCTTCAGAGAAAACGTTTCGGCAGCATCATTCATATGGTTATCATTTTCAAGATATGTTGCCTTTGCATTATTGATATCGGCGTTGCTACCAGAATGACCAAAGGCCTTTGACTCTTTGGTGAAGCTGTCTTTGAAACTTGTAGGTTTTAAGCAACTCGTTTCGGCTTCGATTGTCACTACGTTCACCGGCTCTCCGTGGACGCTCCTCTTTGGCCTATCCCCCACCTTTACATCTTTATCGAGTGCTTCTTCGCTTATCCGGTTAACGGTTGCGCCTTCAGCCATCTGCGCAAGGAACTCCGGTAAGGATACACTAGCAAGTGTTGCATCAACAGGAGTCGTTGGCGGTTGGTGAGGGACATTGTACAAACGCGGTAACCCTTTTTCCGGTGTATCGTCATTTAGCGCCTGTTGCTCAAAGAACTGCCTTTGCAGTTCCGCAAACGCTTCAATCTCTTTGGCAGAATCTGCTTTGGTCGGGATTCTACCACCTGTTATACAAATGGCATTGTAGCCTAGGCGACTGTTTAACCGACGGGGTTTCGATTTGCGTTTCTGTTGACCGGTATACAAAATATTAGACTGGAGGGTGATCTCTTTAGGTTCGTGGGTCATCGGTCTTTCTAGCTCGTCCTGGAATGACAGATCAGCTGGCAATGATTTGGATGTGAAGTGGTTCGATGCGTGCAGTCGTTCGTGCTCACGCTTGAAATTATACATCGGATACTGCATGCGTAGTTGATGGCGCTCCCTATCTAGGAAGTCCGCTGGGAGGTACCCATCTAACGACTGTCCAATATCAAGTGTTGGCACCCTACTTGAAGACCTGGTATAAAGCCTTTCCAACTCTGGAGGAAGTGGTTGACTGCAGACCCCAACGCTGTTCCCTGGTGTTATGACACCGGTCATATCTGGACGTTCGGTTTCTTGATCCCTGCTATGACTGTTATCCCTTGAGTTTAACTTACTCCGGTCTCCTCCGATTTCTAGTCGCTTTGGCGAATGTTCCTCTGCAAACATGTCTTCCAAACTTCGGGTCCTTGAACGCTTCTCTCTAGCGTCCGAAAACCACTCTTGACTGTGACTTTGAAACATATCTTTTTTACTGTTCAATGTATCCGATCTTTGCAGCATGGACATCAGTGATACTTTGCGAAGGTATTCACTGTAAGTCATCTTGCCAGTACGAACCTCAGCAGCCCATCTTCCCAGAAGAATCTTCCGAGTCATGTCATCCGGAGCATCCTTCGGAGTTGTGCCCTCCGATGTACAGGTATGTGTCAATGCCGGTTGACAGCGTGGTTGAAGATCAGGCAGGTGGATACCTTGACCGTCAAAGGCATCATCTGAGTATTCATCAACAACTGGAACCCGTACCTGGATAAGAGGTGTATTTAGTCTTGTTACAGTATCAATAGCATTTGAATCGATACCTTGTCCTTGAAGAGTATTTGGAAGCTCGAGATCCTTTCCTCGCGGCGAATTCATTAGTCCGTTGAGCAATTGCAACTTTTGCGTAGATATTGTCGGAACAGGCTTCCATTCAGATCCCGTCCGTCTTTCCTTTAACTTTTGTCGGGATTTGTTCGAAGCGTCCTGGATGATTTTCCAGTTGTTGCCGTTCCGATCGCGAATCTCCATGATGTGCGGTAACCGCAGTTCCTCCTTTGGCTCGACAACACCTGAATCCCCCAAGGGTTTACAAAACCTCGGAGACACCTGCACACTTCCGACGTCACCTACATGATTCTTCAGCTGTTGCTTCAAGCCTCGCGTTGCTTCCTTGATGATATCTTCTGATGCTTTCGAACTCGCAACGGGTGGTAGCTTCACCTCGACATCCGGTCGTAACGGAGCAGGCTTCTTCGTATTATTCACCTTACACTGACCGTTCGGACCAAACAATCCCGGGTTGCTTTTGGCGAAGAGTTCCTTGGAATCGTAGCTCTTCCCTTTGCAATTGCAGTGTTGCTTATGCAGTGCTGTATTGACGCTGTTGGTGAACAGTTGGAGGAAGGCTCCCGTCTGCATGTCATTCGGTTCCGGGAGAGGGGGGTTCGGTGGCCGGGACTGATCCGGACGTTCTGCTATCTCCTTCCATTGTCGGGTGAGGTCCTCCTGATAACTGAAAGACACAATTGAGAGATAAGGTTGAAACGGTTCTGCTAGCTCTCCACAATGTTGCTGTACACATTTATTAAAGCCCCTCTAAAGTGTTGGGAGCCCAAAAAATTTGATAGCAAAATTTCACATAAATGGTATTATTATGTGAAAGAGGATGTCATTTGAAATATTTTTCTGCAAGAATTTTCAAAACAAATATCAAAATAAGTCGAATATTGATGAAAGAATACAACGTTTAGATTTCTGCGTACGACAGAAAAACCAAATATGTTTTCTTTTATCAATAATTGCTTTGAAACATTTTTTNGGGGGGGGGGGGTGGGGGGACTTTGTCTTAAATGACATCCTCTTTCACATCATGATGCAATTTAAGTGAAATTTTGCAATCAGATTTTTGGCGAATTTGGGGCTCCCAACACTTTAGAGGGTCTTTAAAGGTATTCCGACTATTCAGCGTTTCACATGGGTCTGGAAGTAGAAGCAATTTTTATGTATTTATCTATTTATGCAATGTAAAACAAACAGACAAATAAACGCCATGAAAATGATCACCATTTTTAAAAATCGAATTCAGATTGAAATTTTTAGCGATTATAATACAAACAAATAGTATCATTCTTATGTTTTAAATTATAGTGTAACAAATACAAATGTGTTATAAAATGTCACATTACAATTTAAAAAAATAATAACAAAAACTAACATATCACAACATGCCTCTTCGAGAACAAGGTAGAGAGATGCTAATAAATTATATTGCTCGTAATACTGATATAAAATCTTCGTTTTTTTTCAGCGATTAAAAGAAAGGAACACAATATAATAGTTTACACACACCAACAACAGAAAAAGATCGAATTCAAAAGAAGGGGGAATTATACGCCAGATGTGGTTTGCTTTTTACCCGACAAATTTGATATGCATGCATTATTCAACCTATATTGGCGTCAGAAAGTTCCATTTGTCTCTTAACCATCAGTTTAAAATTTTCGGAAGTCATCACCTAAAAGCCGGGGGAATAAATTTGATTGTTTTCCGGCTTCTTCGCAATTAAAGAATTGTACAATATCACTATAAAATGTGCCTACATATTATAGCATAACTTTACATTAAGTGATCAATAAAGCTGACTGAAATTGCCATTGTAACAATTTACTGTGTATGTATAGTCGCGGGGCTCTTCAAAGTGATGCTATGTATGAAAGCTTTAATTTCTCCGCATCCGCCGGCTGACTATCATTTTTTAAACAATATTTCGGAGTAAAAAAGACTCTAGTTTATGTACACATTACATAATGATGATCGAGTTCTATGAAAAGGCCACCTAGTTTCAAATAAGAATCGAGGAAGATGGAAGTTGTTCCATCACTGTCGTATATCATACCAAGTTCTTAATGAATATAAGATGTGTATACAAGAAATAGTTTTAAAAGAATGAATACGGTTGATTAATCAATCAAACATTTTTTCTACCATGTTTATGATACATAAATTCAGGTAAACTATGCATCAATGTTATTTCATTTTAATTTTAATATCTTAATAGATACGTAATGAGCCTGTTTTAGTCTGCACAGAAGTACACACAGGAAAGAGTAAAAGAAGAACAAAATGCCGTCACAATCCACGTGATAAGACTCAACTATTTCACTAAATGTTCTTTTTCAGAGTGGGGCCAGAATATCTCGGCGTTGGAGGGGGTAGACCCCAAGCATTTCTTGTTAAGTGAAAATGAGTTCTCCCCACCATAGTAACATGCAATTTCTGTTTTACAATAATAATAACTATTTCTTATATGGCGCTTTTCAGGAGGGCCCTTTCAAATCGCTTTACAGATATATATATTATTACCCCGGTCATCGGATTCAGGCTTACACGCACACAATGTATGCACATTCTTCACTCCCTGGGGAGCATTCCAGCCAGGCGTCATTTTTACATGCACTCACTTGCTAATCTAAGCACATTAGCTTTTGCATCCTACCGGGTACCCATTTTAACACCTGGGTGGAGAGTGGCAAATGTAGATCAATGTCTTGCCAAAGGACATTAGTGCCGCGGTGGGACTTGAACCGAATATGAAAATGAATATTGTGGAAAATGTACCATGAAGGAAAACTAAATATTTGACAGACAAACTCGCCCAATATAATTATTTAGATATATTATGTTGAATAATGGAACAAGATCCTGACTAATTTGGGCAAAATATGTCCCCTTTCAAGAAATGCATGTTCATGCATCCTACCATTATACAAACTTTTGTATAATTACTTTTTTGTTTAAAGTGAGTATACACCCTTTACAAAAAGTAATGCCTTTCATATTTGGATCATTACTAGAATTAATCACAGGGCCTAAAATATATAATCGTATATTCATTTGTTTCAATTTAATATGGAAATACATTATCCCTATTGACGGGACAGTAACGTTTCTGTTTTCGACAACTCACATGTTCAAAAATAACGTTTGCCAGAATAGCTTTCATTTAATGCTAAGAAATTTATGAACAAAGTTTGTTATTCTTTATTTATGTATGTTTATTTTTTTCATATGTCTATGTTTGTTTTGTTCTGTTTGTTTGTTTGTTTTGGGTGTTTGGTTTTATAATAATACAAGCTGGCATTTTTTTCAAACATTGCCTTAATTTCTTTATTGGTTATTGCCCTTGTATAACTTTGTTCTTATTCATAATTTTATTGGAAAATTGATATATGAATACACAACTTTTATCCCGCTGGATATTACTCACTTTAGGATATCAAATTGGTCTCACTGGTTTACTGACCACACCAATCATGTTCTATCTTTAAATATAATAGTTTTCTATATTTATTCATGTGTAACATATTTTATAATATTGATCATAATACAGCATTTTCTTGTCCTTTTGTTTTTCTTCTTTTCCCAAGTCTTGTTCAATCGGAATGTTCCATGGATCAGCCGCCCCGACCCCCACTGGTTTCACCCCTGCCCTCCCGCTCAACCGGTGCCTCACTCAGCAGCGATTATAACCCACTTCACAATCATACTCCAAACAAATGAAATAATCATTACCTTCCTTCCAAAGGAACTCTCGTTGCCATGGTGATTTATCAATATCCTGTCATCTTACGAGTAAATCACTAATTGTATATCCAATGCAGCTATTAGGCGCCATTTTGGAGACGCTATGATAGGACGATTATTGCTTTATTTCCTTCCGTAGCAACCAAAGAGTATAGACCACTGATATAAAAGTACGTGACTCCTTGTTGTATTAATTATTCGAAGCTCCACGCGGGGGTCGATAAGACCGGTGTTGTTTCCTCTCCCACCTCATTCTCCAATCATTATCAATATTTAATGAGGAACTAGCTCCTGACTCGAGGGGTAACAAAAGAAGGATTGATCCGATACTAAGGGGTAAGAAAAACTCTACACGGTGGGTAAGCAGAGGGGTGCGCCGCCGGTGTCTGGTTTCGGGTGAGGGGGGGGGGCATAGGGGTGAAAGGTTATAGGAAGGGGTGGTGTCCTTCCCCCATGAGCATGGATCTGGTTGTTATGGTGATGGTAGGGTTGTTTTACAGACTGCACAATATGTGAACGTGACGGCATGAGCAGACTTGGTGTAACTTGATTGGGATGTGACGTGACGAAATGAGAACATTTATTGTAGATACGACAAGGCCCTCACTTTATTAAAGCGACCCCTTGTTTCTCTTTATGCCCCCCCCCTTTTTTTTCCCTCTCTTTCTCTCTCTCCCTCTCTCTCATTTTCTAACCCGAATTCCAGCACCAGTTATCATGGGTATTAGCACTTGTAAAACTGACCAAAAACAAACCCAATTTTCTATTGTGACGTTCACTTTGCGGGGTGCTTCATGCGAGGTGTACAAACCTCAAATGACAATTATGTCTTTCATTAAGTATTGTCTGATCATACATGTGTTATTGAAAAGCGTCAATAAATGCCTTTGCTGTTCCATTGATCAGTTCTATCGCCTGGGGACTATTACCATCGCGAAGCCGCATTGCTATCGATCGCGGCACAGGCTACTCAGTGGAGTAATGTGCGCTGACAACGGTCATCGCAGTTACAGTTTGTTGCCAGGCAACGTACTGGTATCTCGATGGAGGTGAAGGGCAAATTTATCGATATGCCTATGAAGAAGGAAGGGGAACGGAATGAATATAAAATAAGATAAGTAAATGAATAAATGAATACAACGCACAAAGAAAGAAAGAAACGAAGAAGAAAAAGAAAAAAAAAAGGAAAGTAGATATAACGAAAAAAAAGTAATGAAAAAAGGAAAGAAATACAGAAAGAAAGGATGTAAGGAAGAAGAGGAAAAAGTTCCTGTGTGCTTTCAATGTATCCAGATATAATTTTTGTTAAGAAACGAATACAACGAAGAAGAAGAAAAAAAAAAAGGAAGAAGCAGAAAAAGAAAAAAAGAAAAAAGAAAGAAAGAAAGAAAGAATGAATGAATGAAATGATAAAGAAACGAAGAAACGACAATTCTTCTGACAACCAATGCGGCTGAGTGAGGGGAAAAGAAAGAAGGGGAGAGAGTGAGAGAGGGGTAGATAGACAGGGAGAGAGAGAGAAATATATAAATGTACATGTATATAAAAAAAATATTTAAAAAAAACAGACAGGCAGACAAAGATAGCGGGGGGGAGAGAGAGAAAAAAAAACTGGGGTAAAAAGAAGGGTGAGAGAGAAAACGGAGAGAAAGAGAGACAGAGAGAGAGACAGATAGAGCCAGTGAGACAGACAGCGAAAGAGAGAAGAAAGAGAGAGAAAGAGAGAGAGAGTGTGAAAAAGGGGGGGGGGGGAGAAAGATCGAAGGAAAGAGATGTAAAATCACGTATACAGAGAAGGAGCAGAAATTACAATTTAAAACCGTCAGCAATAATACTCGCTAATCACTCGGTGCTCTAAGCTCTAAAAAAAAAAAAAAGCATGAAAAAACACGAATGAATTAAATCTTGTAAGTGCACTTAATGCAATAATCATGCCATTCGCATAACTTTTAAAGAGAAAAAAATGATAGCATAGCAAAGCAAAACAAAGTATTGTTTTGTCAGTTCTGTCTCCGCTTCCTAAGTTTAGTGTCCTTTCGCATTACACGAACCAAATAGTGATAAGAATGGTTCTTTTCATTCGTGGAGCGGCTTTGCTTTTTGTGTTTAAAGAGCATGTTCGAAAACACTTTGAAATTTTTTTGTTAATAATTTGTTTCTTATATACATCAGATATAGCAAATTCAAATATATATGATTGTGACATTTGTGAAATTTGGCTCACAGACCATTTGGCTCACAGCTTGATAATCAGCGTTTTTCTTTTTCCCATTTACCTTTCTCAAATGCATGTTTGTGTTGATAAAAAATTTACGAATAGAATTTTGATCTTTTTGACAACAGTCTCACATTTCGGCTAACGCTTTGTGTGAAATTAAATATTCTTCGTTTAGTTTGTTTCCGTGTTTTGTAAGTGTCGTGCGACTGGTGTCGTGTCAAGGAATGTTACTTTTATTTGAATCCATACTCTGCCTGAGAGAGGGAAAGAGAAAGACTGATTGGGAAGGAGAAAGAGAAGAAAAAGAAAGAGAGATAGATAACGGTATTGATAGGCAGAACGGGAGAGATAGAGAGAGGGAAATATAGATGGAGAGAGAGAAAGGGATACAAATAGGTAGAGGGGAAAAGATTGTTATGGAGAGGGGTTGTTGAGATAAATTGATAGAGAGAGAGAGAGAGAGAGAGAGAGGGAAATACAGATGGAGAGAGAGAAAGGGATACAAATAGGTAGAGGGGAAAAAGATTGTTATGGAGAGAGGTTGTTATGGAGATAAATTGATAGAGAGAGAGAGAGAGAGGGGGGGGGAAATATTTGTTTAAAGACAGAGAGGGAGGGAATTAGAGAGTGAGAGAGAGAGAGAGAGTGAGAGAGAGAGGGAGAGAACAATGTCATAGCTTGAGCGTGTACCCCTACGGTCGAATGACAAAATATGAAAAAAGAGAGACAGAATAGAAGGCAATAAACTACATGAGAAATAGGAAGCACGACCTTATGCTTCCCTTCGAGATGAAGGAGTTGTTTTTGTTTTAGCAACAATGAAATATTGTTTTAAAAAGTTAGAGAAATTCTTTTATCAAATACCTCTTTAATCAATCCTTCACATTTCTAGATACAATAGAAAGAAAAAGAGAATGATTTAGCTGGCACGCATAAATGACGAGCCTAAAATAATTCGCCATTTCGTTTCCTGTTATCACGATTATGCTTCCCCATCCGCACAAGACAAATATAACGTTTTGGACTATCAAAATGCAAACACGATCCCTGAAGCTTTGAGCATAGCCTAGAATATAGATATGTCAGTTTCTACATGGACCCAGGGGCGTACGCAGGGGGAGGGTTTTGGGGGTTCAAACCCCCCCTTTGGTATTTTAATGTATGTAAACCCCCCCTAAAAAAACCTAAAACCCCTCCCTTTGGACTTTTTTTTTTTTTTTTAAATATTAAAAAAAAAAAAAAAAAAAAA
>BEXV01000502.1:111388-123787 GCA_003118195.1 Hemicentrotus pulcherrimus | reverse complement strand
CCCCCCCCCCCCCCCTCAAAAAAATTAAAAAATACACACCCCAAGAAAACCTGAGAACGCTTGAAGGAGAGGTACTTACCTCGTTATCTGCCTGAGCTTTCCTGCACCTATACTGGGCAATCAATCTGTCTGCTTGGGCAAGGGCCATGGCTTTTGCCTCTAGGAGATCCTGCAGATGACTCTCCTTTGTCTAGGAGATAAAAGAAAAGGAAATGAAGTCATTAAAATAGTACTTTTAACATCTGTTATCTCAGTGTAAGCATTGTGGTTGGTTTACCTTTATTCTCGTACAATATTATCCTCAGAAAACCCTGGACAACTGTCCCCTAGATTAGTAAACAACTAGCCCCTTGTGTAACAAAAATCTTTGAGTGAAAACAGTTTGGCCCTGCAGCATGACCTAAATCAAGGAATTTTTTTAAAGGATCTAAGACAAAGTTACCAGATCCCTTTAACTCCGGCAAACATAGTACTCGGTGCATTCAAGGAATGAATCCTACCAGGTACCCACTTACTACAACTAAGTCGAGGTTGGCAAGTATTTAGATAAAAATCTTGCAATAGGGCATTAGTGCCATGGTGGGATTTGAACCCTATACCTTGTGGTTCACAGTCTGGAGACTTATCCACTAGACCACAACATCTCTACTGATTATCAGGCGGCAAGATTGACAAATAAATTGCTAAAAGCTTGATGATAGGTTACAGTGAGCTTACGGTCAGCAAGCTTTACTTATCGTTTCAGATACTTACTGCAAGAGCTGAAAGTTTGTGTTCGTAGACATCCATAATCTCTGATGCTTTGACATCTTTGAGCTGTGATGGAGCAAAAATGTAAACATTACCTTGTCAACATGAGAATGATTGAACTAATTTGATGATTTGTTTGTTTTTTGCTGCCTAAGGTTGTTTTTATTTTATTTTAATAGATATCACTGTTGAACATTATATTTGTTCTATTTAACTGTATTTCTTTCATGCCCCAAAAGGTGTTGTTAAAGAAAAACAAATCATAGTCATTGTCATTTTTATTGTAGGAATTATACTCATGAAACAAATGTTTATACAAATTTACAATTTCCAGTTAGTGAACTTTTTACATCAGGACCTCTAGATTTAATCTCAGAAAAAGAATTATTCAAGCAAACAAGATATATTCCTATCTATCACATCCAACAATGCAGCCCACTTATTTGACCTTTGACCAGTTGGCTACTTGCTTTGAACCTACCGTAATTAACGGTGTATAAACCGCACCCCTCTTTTTCGCCCTTTAACTGTGCAGCTGAATGTGTACGATCATTAGTGTAAAGTAAGAAACAGTAGAGGACCTAGGATAGAACCTTGTGGTAATAGAAGAAAAATTGGAGGAATTATTATTATTAACTACATATTGAGATCTATCAGAAAGTTCACTTTCAAACCAAGATGACAGACAAATTTGATTGTTGTTCTAGTTTTTGAGTGGTGAGTTACAACACCGATTATTGAGCTGGAAGACATTGCCAGGCATAGCGCCAGGTGGAAGGGCATAAATCAAAACTTTAAAGAAATTTGGTGTACCGTGTATAAACCGCACCCCCAACTTGGAAATTTTTACGGCGGCAAAAAAGTGCAGTTTATACTCCGTTAATTCCGTTACTCTCTCCTCCCCCTTCCCCTATGCTACCTCCTCCACCACAAAACATTACAACACAACCAACTAATAATGATAAAACTCACATCCAAACCGGTCTGCATTCTATCGATCAGCTTGTCCAGACCAGCATTATCTGCCTTGGTGGCCTTTGACCTTGTGGCCTCTAGGTTTGACCCCATCACCGACATGTCGTAGCCGTTGGTGTGTGACTGGTTGAGGTTGTGAGGGTGGGGCGCTGCGTGGTCTGAGGAGATGTCGTGTTGCGAGGTTTGGAGGATTTGGGAATTGTTTGAGGCTATGCACTCTCCAAGGCTGAACAAAAAGTTGAGGTGAGAAAAGTGAAATATTGATTCATTTTTCCCCTTCTATTTATCCTCTTTCGAGGGACTTTATTTGTTCATATCATAAAATAGAAGCTATTTGCAACAGTGTTTATATATAGCATTCATGCAATTGTAACATATCATATATAGGACAAAACATGAAACTAAGGTTGACCTAATCACTAACCAAAATAATGAAAATATTGTTGTTACGTCGTTTGTATAAAATTTCTTTTGATTACATTTCATATAAAGAGATAGGTGCAAAATATTGATTAATAAGTGTGCAATTCATATGTTCAAAGATATTTAAGACTTGTGGAAATTGTTAACGAAATTTGTTTTCCTTGATTTACAGATTCAAAGATTGTTCTGAATCTCTTTTGTTTGTTTATGTGATCAATGATTTGCATATGTATCAATGTGTGATCAATTGAACTACTGTAGTCGTAGTAATAGGTGATTCCTGTTAAATTCATTAACAAAAGAATTGACTGTTTGATTCATTGATTGACAATTTTATTTATGCTAACTGTTCGACAGATTAAAGGTAATACAAAGTTTTGGTATGGGGTCATGATTTTGGTTCAAATGAACATATTGGAAGCATATGCGATCCTACAATATGCAGTGATCTTTGTCGCGGTTGAACTCAAGTCTAAAGTTATGAAATTGTAAATAATCAACTCTTTATGTTGTATAGCGCCCTCTCAAGGTCAAGATATTAATTAAGCTATTAAACAATGTTTTGTGGACTAATTTTGACCAATAAGCTATTTCCATTTGGTAGGTATATATCACAACTACATATTCTAAAATTTTCAGGGTCGCAGCTACCATTGTACGGCCGTATTCGCTATTTGAAATTTATCAAAATTTATCGGGAGTACCGATAAATTTTTATTTTCGTTTTTTTCTCGAAAGCAGAAGTGTTTTAGGGGCTATTTTTTTTAGTGCTTATTATACATTCACAGGGGCATCCAAATATATCAAAAAAGTAAAGAATAATTATCCCCAAAATTTTCAAAATTTCCCAAAACTTTGTATTACCTTTAATGAATTGATTACATACAGTTGTAATAGATTCAAGGACTCTCTTGTTGATTTATTGATTGTCTGATGGCTATAAGATTGAGTAAATGGTTCATTCACTGGTAAATTGGTTAATTGATTAATTGACTGGTCAATTGATTAATTGAATGAATGAACCATAGGTTGGTTGATACTTACATGATTGTCGGAAAGTCTTGTAGCATAGATGCTGCCCTGATGAGCTTCAAACTGACATGGACTCTCTCNCTCTTATGATTTACTTTTCTATTTTTATTTATATCTTTCTCTCACTCTCTATCTCTCATTCTTAAGGTGTCTACTTTTCATTCTTTTTCAAATCTAAACTGTTACCTGTAAGATCTGTACCAGCATGTTCTTTATCTGTGGTACGTTTGATTGCAGAGTCACCATCACATCCACTATGTGAAGAATCGTTCCAACACCCGCATCACTGTTACAGAAGTGAGATTACAGTAGATTGAAGTCATATACAGTAGCAATTTAAAAGAACAAATAATAGTATATGGTTCCTAAAATATATAAACTAATACAGAATACCACCTCTAAGTACTTTACAGATATTATTACCCCTCTCATCCGATTCATTCACGCACAATGAGCACCATCTCCTATCCCTGGCCTGGGGAGTATTCCTATCATATGGTCACCATGAGGGCATATGGCAATTATTATTAAACACAAAGGCTTTCATCATTCTACCAGGTCCCCATTTCTCTCCTGGGTATGGAGTGGCAAATGTAGATTAATGCCTTGCCAAAAGACACTATTGCCGAGTAGGGCTTTCAATGTGTAGTGTAAGAGAGTAATTTATTACCAGTGAGGCTGTATGCTGCTCTCTTTTGATCCCACCGCTGCCATCATGTTTCAATATCGTTTTAGTGGTATTTAAGTGTCACAAACAAAAGACAGTTTACACAGCTCATGTGAAGTGCAAGAGAGTGATTTATTACCAGTGAGGCTGTATACTGCCCTCTTTTGATACAACATTAAAAGTACAGTCAAACCTGCTTTAGTGACCACCTGTCTACAAAGACCATATGTTTTGTTTCCCTTGAAAATGGTTTTTCATTGAAACATATATTAAAGAAACCTGTCTACAAAGGCCACCTGTCTACAAGGGCCACTTTTTGTGTTTCCCTTCGGCAGTTACTATAGACAAGTTTGACTGTATTTCTTTTTTTAATCTCATAAACAATATCGTCACACAATGAAATGGGAAGAGTTCTCACCTCCAATCGCAGTCTCCTACAGCCATCCTGGTTGTCTTGCTCATGCCCACCTGGTTGTTATCAAGCTGGTGCTCTACGATGGCCAGACAGGGGTCAAAGGTCATGACCCGACTCAACTCCGACCTCGTTCCCTCGTCGCGGCTCAGAGGTGAAGAGAGTTTGGTCAAAGAATACCATTCTTCATAGATTTTTAACAAAGCTTAAAGGGATACAATGTAGTTTTTGAAGCTTCTACCAACTTTGAATTCAGTTGAGCAAGTTGAGTTTTGTTGCAAAGGGCCCTACATAAGTTGTTTGTGTGTGTGGAGATAAAGAAAAACTTAGTGTTGAATTTGAAGAATTTACAATTTAAATGACAAAATCAACTTTGTTTGATCAAAATCGGTTTCTAATATACTGAAGGCATTTGCAGTCTTAAACAACAAACTATCCCTGTAATGTTACAGAAAGCTTTCATTGGTTGGGGTAATCATAACATGCCACTTAAATTTCTACCAACCTTAAAATTTGGTAGGCAAGCTTTTGTCCACTCCTGTGGAATTTCCCAAGATAAGCTAGTTGTACAGTATTTCAATCGCTCTAACCTCATTTGGATACTTGTGGTAAATGCACATGTACAGTAAACAAAAGCAAAATTGAGACAGTAATTTTCTTGTTATGCTGAAAATGCAAATGTGTAAATTGAAACTTATACACCAGTATGAATTTATGGATTTTATCGGTCACTTCTGTTTCCATCATCATTTTTAGAATGATTAGAATCAGTATAGAATTGAAATATACCTAACACTAAACAGCATGGCACATGCACAAGTACCTAAAAAAAGAACACTTGACTTCCACAGTATCTTTCAGAATGCAATCACATGACCAGAACTCACTTTTATCTTTGAGTGAAAGTGAAAGAGAAAGAGAAGGTGAATATCCTTTACATAGCCCTAGAGATCATTGGGAGTTCGTGTTTGATAAAGGGGCCCTCACCCTCTTTCAGTAATAGTACCATTTTGTTTTATCTCTCATCAAATACATGCAAGTCTTTCAAACATGTTCAACATTTTTCAAAGGAAAATGAAACCTAACAAACTTTAAGTGATAGCCTTATTAAAAACTGTGAGTCAGCTAAAAACATTGTGAAAATACTACTATTTGATTACATAGCAAGGTAAACAATCCATCCAGAGTTTGGAGTTTCCTTGGTAGTCACTCTCTGATGGGAGCTGCCATTTTGATCGACAGATTCTCTCACAATGTAGTCACATGAGTGTTTCACAAAGACTAAGATTGAATAAGTTGGACAGGTTTAAGGATAAAGTTGAGTTCTGGTCATGCGATTGCATTGTGAAAGAAATGGTGTGGAATCGATCAGAAACAGTTGATCATCAAGCATGTAAGTATTGGTGTGTACTGCAAGGTTCTGGAGTCACCAAAATGATCAGAAATTCGGCCCAGTCTTGGTAAAAGTTACAAGCACTGTACACAGAAAGTTATGGGACTACACAAAATGGTGTCTGGTTACTTACCTTGATTTCCTTATCTTTCTTTGCTCATTCCTCAGCCAGTATACATTTTCTACCAAAATTGTTTGGCAAATGACATTTATTTGTAATCTTGAACATTCAGTGTAAGTTTCGTTTGATTCTGTGAGAATTAATTTTCTTTTTTTACCAGAACTAAAGTTTATCTTTAACTATGGCAGGCCATTAATGCCAGTGGTTGCTCTCACCATTGGTCTCGCAATTATGATCTTCAGATAATATTTTTTCCTTCAATAATGGGCTATCAAAAAAAGCTGAATTCTGTAGATGTGTGACCCTGATTTGTACATCCTTTGAGAGGCCAATGCCAGTAAAGGGTGAGAGCAAACAGTGGCATAAACTGCCTGCCACAGTTAAATCCAACTTAAAGTTGATCTTAGTCTTTGTGAAACACTCCTCTGGTCATATGATTGCATTATAAAAGAAACTGTGGGAGTCAAGTGATCTTTTTTGTGGTGGTACTTGTGAATGTGCAATGTGCTTGCTTCTTTTGTCTTGGCTTATTTCAATTCTATATGGATTCTAATAATTACAAAAATGATAAAGGAAATAGAAGCAACTGATAGAATACATACATTCATACTGGTGAAGTCACTTTTATCTTTAAGTGAAAGTGAAAGTAAAAGTGAAAAGTAAAGGATATTCATAAGTAGACACATGAGCCTTGAGATCTTGTTGAGTTTGTGTCTGATGAATGGACCCTCAAGCTCCTGCAGTGGTAAGACTAATCTGGTCGCCATGGGGATAGTGACATCAGTACGAGGGGAGAACTGGGTGACGAGACCGGAATCTAGCATCTCCTGAAAACATCATAATAATAAGAAGAAATAATATTATACTGTTCTTGTAACTAGGTGGATGCCTCCGCCATAGAGCACTTTTACAAACCAAAACAGAAGCAATACACGTATGACCCTATGATCCTTGACCTCATAACCCTAAAATCTAATCAGTTCATTGGCTCTGCAAGATACATATATGACACAAATTTGGCAAGAATCCATCACTTGGTTCTTGAGATAACGCGCTCACGAGACGGGACGTTCGGACTTATGGATGGACGGACGGACAGCATAATGCCTCCGGCTACTTCATAACGGAGGCATTAAAACAATAATATACTGTTCTTTAATAGCGCATCTAGGCCTATGGTTCATGGTTCGATCCCCGACATGGCAGTAATGTCCTTTGGCAAGGCATTAATCTTCATTTGCTACACTGGACCCAGGTGAGGTAAATTTGTACCTGGCAGGAATTGGTTCCTTAAAGTGCTGGAGCCCTGTAATGGCAGCTAGGCTAAAGCCAGTGTAGTAATAAATGCCCCTCGGAATACAATTTCTTAATAGACAGCCCTATATAAATGCCTATTATTATTATTATTATTATGACATAACGTCTCTATGCGCTTCCAATTACCCAAGATATTATTATCTCGGTTTTCGCTCCGGCAACTCTAGCACTCAGGGCATTCAAGGAATGATTCCTACCAGGAACCCACTTTTAATACTACACCTGGGTTGAGTGTGGCAAATGTAGATTAAAGTCTTGCCAAAGGACATGAGTACTGAGGCAGGGATTTGAACTCTATACCTTGTGGTTCACAGTCCGGAGACTTATCCACTAGACCATAAAACCTAATGAAGAAGATGTAGGAATGTTATGGGGGTATTGTAGGAAATTAGGAGCCTGCTTTGTGAAGATTTGGAGACTGTGCCCTTCAATTGTAGTCTGAAGAAGCACAAAGGAATCAACTGAGTTTGGAGAATTTCTAAATTTTTTGTGGTTCACTTCGATGACTGTAGATTCAGAACCCTAACAAATGTACCTCATGCTTGAGAATGGTTTTTGCATTTTTGATTCGTTCAACAAATGTGTAGTAGTTGAATTCAAAGGTCGTGGTTCGATCCCCGTCAGGGCACTAATGTCATCTGGCAAGGCATTAATCTTCATTTGCCACACTAGACCCAGCCAGGTGAGGTAAATGGGTAACTGGTAGGAATAAATTCCTTAAAATGCTGGATCGCTGTTATGGCAGCTAGGCTGAAGTCGGGGTAATAATAAATGCGCATCGGAATAGAATTTTTCGATAGATTTTTTTTCTTCAAACACCTATTATTCTTCTTATTATTATTTAACAGAATTTGCTCCTTTTGACCTCTACTGAGTTCCCGGCATACCTCGTAGACTTCCCGTAGTAGATCCAGGGCCAGGATTGAGACTGTGTTGTTGCTCTGGACTGGTCTTGAGGCCCACTCCACTACGGCAAAGAAGGCTTCTGATTGGTGGGTTTCCTGGCCTCGCTGTACCTGTGGAGAGGTCATAATGCTCCGGCAGATCGTCGGTCTGAGTCCGGAAACACCGCAGAACGTCAACATCAACTCAAAGAGCTACAGAAAGAGATATGTTTGAGAGCGTGTTACAGATATTTTATTAATCCCAAGTCTGAGATAAAGAATCAAGAGTTGCTCAATAAGCAATATATTAGACATGTGTTAGTCTTGTTTTGTGGTTGGAATTGCCAGATTGGAGTTTGTGGGATTGGTTAAGGACGTAAAGAATGACAGCTTGAAATTACGACATGAAGAGGAGGGTTTTGAGATTCTGTAAAATAAAATCAAGGTGCAGTCCAACATCCAATGTTACAGAAAAGCTGATTCCCCTTATCTTCCAATAGAATCTACAATCATGTGTTCACACTCCAGTGTTAGATATATGACTTTTTAATTACTATATATAGAGCACAAGCATGATATTATAACATCTTTTGAGAGCCAGAAGGGCATTAACTCACATACTTTTATATAGAGGTATTAATGTTCTTATGATGCTCAACCGACAACAAGAACTGGACACACTTATAGGCTGTACACTTGCCTAGATGTAGCAGTGGTGCAGGAACATATTCCCAAATACTTACTTTGCACACTGACTCTTCATCTTGTGTCGGCAGCAAACCCAATACTCTGTGCATACACATCTGGAAATGCTCAAACCTACAGATAATAATATCATAAAAACAACAAATGTAAAACATCAAAATAGATGACCATAAACAATAGCCAAAAATATAACTTACAGAAGTCAGTGATGTATATTTTTGTAATAACTGTTCAACCTGTAACATGCAATTTTTTACTGCACATGTAATGTTTATCATCATCAGAGCAGCAAACAAGTTTGATTGGCACATTTGGGACTCTCCTTAGACAATCTAGTGTTATGACTTGCTGTCTAAGAGTATCTGTTTATGGGGAGGTGTAATGGTCTAGTGGATATGTCACTGGACTGTGGATCACAGGGTTCGTGGTACATGTATGTGTCTCGCTGCGGCAAGACATTTAATCTACATTTTCCACACTCCATCCAGGTGTGGTGAATGGGTACCAGGCAGGACTTAATTCCTTGAAATGCTAACGTTAGGGTAATAATTGTGGAGCACCAGAAGTGTCTAATCTGACGGACATGAAGAACATAACAACCCACTCTTATTATTATCATTCTAAGTATTATCATTATCATTGTTATTATTATACCCAACGTGGCTAATATTTGCAATTACACACTACACACACCCAACACACACCCCCTAAAAAGTTGATCTATACGGTAAGTATGTTTCAAAATTGTCCAGGCCTCTCTTACAGCCAGACAAGAAATTCTACACATTTTTTTTGTTCAAAAATCTTTCTTAAAGGTAAAGACCAGTAATGGTCATGCGATTGCATTGTGAAAGAAACGTTGTGGAATCAATCAGAAAATGTTGATCATCTAGCATCTAGCATCTGCAAGGTTCTGGAATCATCAAAATGATAAGAAATTTGGCCCATTCTTCGTAAAGTTACAAGCTCTATACACAGAAAGATGTATATGGGACTACCCTGTATCTCTCACAGACCAATAGAGAAACCAATTTTCTAAATATATGAATTAGTTGGCGTTTTCCCGGCAAATTTTTTATCATCATGTATTAGTCAAAACATATTCTTTCACATGATTGGTAATGAGAGCTTCCATTTCATTTTTTGAAATTGGGGCATTGCCAATACTGGTCTTTACCTTTAAAGGCTCACTGCACTACTTGTAGCTACTTGCACCCTCTATAATCTCTGACCATTGGTCCCCCATGGTCCCCTTTTTCTTATGTTAATTGAGAGCTGATTTGATGAGATAACCACCTGTCAGTGACCATGCAGGAAGGTCTAATCCCTCCCGGCCAAACTAGTGCAGATAGGCTTTAAGAGAATCAATCTAGTGAACTTACAAAAGTAGGCTTTGCTGTATCCTAGGGCTTTTCAAAAGGTCAATGAAAAGGTCAACGGCATAGCGACGGGTCACGACCCCATCACCGTTGATCAGGATGTTGAAGATAAGCTGAAAAGTCTGATTGATATTCCTGGCGTTGAATAGCTGACAAAGTACAGATAGAAACTTAGAGAGTTACTGATACTGTACACAACATTGCTTTCTTTCATTATCTAATTTTTGTAACAATGTCAACCAAAAAAAAAATAGTAGTCACAGGACCAGTTTTTTTTTAATTTCTATGAAATTTAACCTACAGCAATTTAGTAGTTTGTAAACCCTGATATCATTTTGATATTTTCAATCTTTAAGATTATAATACAATGTTATAAGCTACCGGTACTCACAAATTTATGCCAAAGCTACTACTGGTATCTATCCATATGTACATATAACGCAGTACCATTATTAAACTAGATGAAATACTGGTCGTGATCACAATGTCAGTCCCTGTCTGTGATATGGTTTAATATTGAAGCCCTAAAGAAGTGCCTCAAAAAAGTAAAAATCTTTGAGTGACCGGTTTTACCATACTCATTTACCCCAATAGAATGTAATGTTATGAAAACCGTTAGTGAAACGCCAAATTTGGTTTCAATTTCCAATCGTAAATATCTGGATAATGATACAGACGATCGGCTTGTGAAAGTCATGGGATTTCTGACTGACCTAAAGGTTTATAATTATGATTGCAGCATGAGCTAAATCCAGGATTTTGTTTCAGAATCTGAGGTAAAGTTACTCAATCCCTTTATTAGACTCCAGCCCGAGTTTTTGACAGATTAATTGTTACCTTGTCTCCTAGCTCCTCATTGAGACAGAGACTGGTCAGGATGGAGAGGGAGAAGATGATGTTCGTAAGGTTGCTATGCGACAGGAATCGGATGAGTGTCTTACTGATAGACTTCAGATTATCCTGCAACAAAACGATAAAACAAACGTTAAAAAACGTTGCTTAGAGGCTATGTAAATGCAGCCATTAAAATAATCATACGTGGTGAGGGGGTCAAGGGGATGATGAGACAGCGAGAGAGAGAGAGAGAGAGAGAGAGAGAGAGAGAGAGAGAGAGAGAGAGAGAGAGAGAGAGAGAGAGAGAGAGAGAGAGAGAGAGAGAGAAAGAAAGAGAGATAGGGAGAGAGAGAGGGGGAGAAGGAGAATATGACGTTTAAAAGTGTTATTTGAAGGAAAAGTAAACAAATTGCCAATATTGTAACTTGTTAATTCATCACTATCATCATCATCAATATCACCATCATCACCATTTTCATTATCATCATAATCAGTACAAAGCAAAGGTTGCATAAATGAATGTATATTAAAAACCTTGTCTTGGAGGGTGTTGTTGTAACTTTGTAATGCAATCCAAGAGAAAAATAACCATAACCAGGCCCATTGTCCCATTCTACACCATGGAATCATATCATATTTGTTTCAATTATCACCACCTCAGTCAAGAACAAAATGCTTACCATTGCTTTGATATGGGCCTGCACTGAAACGTTCTGTCTGCACAAGTTAGCAAGAAGACCTAAGCACGGCATCACTAGATCCGATTCAGGCCCAAGACTGTCAAAACAACATACAAACAAAATTGTATTGATAAAAAATGTATAATGTTGGTTTCTTGTACGATGTATAGCCGTGATGCTCCTGGCGCTCCAAAATGAATACCAAGGTCATAGCTGAGTGGTCAAATATGTAGCGATTCAGTGTATCAGCTAAGCATGTGGGTGAAGAGTGGCAAATATGGACCAATTTTTTTTTTTTTTTATACCACAGGTCTTTTTTCCAGGAATTCAAACCCTCACTTCCTGAGTAAGCATGAAGTAGATAAACCACTATGCCACAGAAAACCTTGGCAATCATGTTTAGTCTTCTTTCTGTTTATGAAAACTTAAATAAACCTTGTACAAGGTGGTACCAAACTTTGCAATTGTTTCAGTCAATAATAAAATCACGCAAATTATGATAAGATGTTTGTGTCTTATTGGAAGGCAAATAATGTTGTCTATTTGGCACTCTCCTCGACTGCAGGGTAAAATCAAAATGCATGAATACCACACTGGGAATTTATTGTACACGGCTAAGAAACGGCCTCATGTATCTCACTGGTTAGCCTCACTTGTGTTTACAAATATACATGTAGATGCTGATAACGTACACAACAATCATAACATGTTGAACCACCTACTTACATCTGTGTTAGTAAGAACTGAATCAAATCCTCCACGTAGTTGTTTGGATAGATTATTCTGTAGTTATACGTCACTCTCTGTAGCAGTTGCACACACTAAAA
>BEXV01000502.1:71654-85214 GCA_003118195.1 Hemicentrotus pulcherrimus | reverse complement strand
CTCATCAATATTCCAAGGTGTGTAGACATTTCCTTTTTTTCTCTCTCACTTTCTTTTCTTTTGGTGTAGTGGGAAAGACGCAGCTGCCTGAGGTTGTCCTCAAATGTGTCAAATGCAATTCGATTTTGGCGGGGAAAGTGATGGATAAATTCATAAGGAAAGGGTGGTGGGTGGATTTGAGCGTCTGGTCTTTTACGATACAGGATGATGGAGCATAAAAGTGCATTTTATTGAGATACGGGACATAAGTGTAGACAAATTTGTAGGTGATTATACTTTTTTAAAGGAATATGAGGTGTGTAAATTTCTCATGAACATACATTGTCTTATGAGCGAAAATATAATAGAATAGAATGATAATGGTTTTGAAAATTGACTGGTGCCTCATTCCTCAAGTTTGCGCCCCTCCCACATCCACTAATAATGAATATTAAGCATAACACAGTAATAACCGATATGAATAAACCTTTTTACAGTGATACAGCTGTCAGTAATATTATGTAAGTGATGATAATTTGATATATTCATGGAATTAAAAACTATCATCTGTAATATATTTGTGTACGTTATAAGGTCTTACAAACATGTAAGATCCAAATATGAAATTAATACATTAATACACGAAACAAGATAATTGATTAGATCTTTCCATATTAAGAACCATATTTGAATGAGATTAATGGTGTATCGTGACAAGGTCAACATTTCTTTTCATTATACATTTATCATGATTGATAAAATATGAATAAATGATATCACCCTTCGATGTAAGTGAGATCTATACTAATAGAGTCTCGCTTTTAAACAATACACAATGAAGCAAGAGTGTATTAATTTCATGATATACCATATTTTGTTTGCTTAAGTTTTACTTGCTTTGTCTTGAGCGCCATTGTTTCTTGTTGAATTCATAGGAAATTAAAATAGCGTAGAAACAAAGAGATTGCTTTTCTAAACCACGGATGCCTTGCTTATCACCAGACTCCAATAGCGAACAACTTCCGTTCTGTCCAGTCAATCGTACTGCTTGAATGACTGAAAATTCAAAGTTTCTTTTTAAATGGTTCTGGTATAAATATTGTCTCACTTTTCTGAACTGTTGAGATTTGTTTTATGAACAAATAGATTGCACATTTTAAAGTAACTTTTCATTGTTTTGGCATAGTTGACTGTATTTAATTTGTTTATTTATTTAGCTTAGACTTCGAGGGTAGAGTGTAAACAAAATTTGTTATTGCTGTAAGAGTGGGAGAGCTAGAGAAAGAGAGAGGGACAAAGAGAGAGAGAGAGAGAGAGAGAGAGAGAGAGAGAGAGGGGAGGAGAGATTAGCTTGATTAGAGTGACAAAGTGTCATTTTAAAAAACATTTTAAAAGGTAGCCTTGTTTTTGAGAACTCTCAAAATGCGATTGTTTTATTGTTTCGATTGAACTTCGATAGAGGTGTCGTGGTCAACTGGATACGTCTCTGGACCGTAGATCACATGGATCGCGGTTCAAGTCCCTCCGCGGAACTTACATGACTAATGCCCATTGGCAAGGCATTAATTCACCTTTAATTTTAATTAATTACCTGCTTTGCCACTCTCTACCCAGGTTAAGTTAACGGATACCCAGTAGGAAGACATTCAATTTTCTTGAACGCAAATAGCGTTTTTATCGTGGCGGCTCACCTACAGCCGTGGTGATAATGATACTTTGTATTGATCACAGTAGAGTATACTTACAAGTACCTGCGCTATATGAATCATAATTAGACTATCACCAAACAACCTGTGGATATAATGTGTATGTTATGGGGGGGACGTAATTTTATACTCAGGTAGTGCAAGGTCAATCTATTACTTCCGGAGGTCAAGTTTGTATATTAGTCAGTATTTTTCAGCATGTTCAGCTAAATGTTTCAAATTGTCATTACGCTACCTATACCTTTTTTAAGTTCAGTACACTGTTCTGTACTCAAGGCTGTATGATATTCTAGTAGTTGTTCTTGATTTTCTTCTTTTTTTATTATTGATATTTTATTGGGTTTCTGAATTCTGGTCTGTCATTGTATTTGTCTTGCATCGCATAAACTTGCATTTCCTAATTGCTTGCATCTTAGCATCAATTACTGTTAAGATTATCTTATCTTTGAAATGTGCTATAAAACAGAATATAGTTTGCTTTTCTATTTTAGGGCTCTTCAAAGCAATAAAACATTTCTTCTCAGCTATATTAAATGGGTCGGATCTTATTACTCAGTATTGTAACCTTAACCCATTATCATTCCGATCCGGTCTAACTCGGACCTGGGGACAATCGGCCGCGGTGCAAAAACGGTCATTTAACCCTAGTCCTAAACCTAAACCTAACCCTAAACCTGCAAAAACTGACCGTTTTTGCAGCAGGATCGAGTTGTCTCCGGTCCGAGTTAGCCCAACTCCTATCATTCAAACCTGTAATGTTTTAAAAGTATATTGACCGAAAAAGGCAGACTGCAAAAGAAATTTTGCAGCAATGAGTCAATGGCACAGGATTGTAGTTTTAAACGTTTGTAGTTTCGACCTACCGTTGCTTATTGATCCTGCCTCCAATAACATTATTATTATTATCATTTATTGTGAATTGATTTGCTTGCTAAATGTACTGTTTAGTTTTTGAAATAGTTGTCTTCATGGTCCTTCGTGTTTTGTTTATTTACAGTTTTGGTCTTAAAGTGTAGCATTAATACCTATTCAATTTTATTACCTATACTGTCTCGAAAATTTAACAGAAAATGTTGATGTCCGATATCCGAGTTATTATACGCGACATCGTTTATACTTAATACTAGCAATTTAAGACGGGGGACAGTTTGCACTCCATATTTCATGATAGGCCTAATAATGCAAAAACGAATAACTTTTTTCACTTGTCTAAACAAGCAATAATACCATCAGCAAATGAATTGGAGGGAAATATTCAGCAGAATAAACCGTAACCCACTTCATATCAATTAGATTGAGACAGAAAAGTGCCCTGACCTCCTTGACCTATAGGCTATTACTTATTAGGGTAATAACCGTGATAATTTTCGTGTTCAGCTTGCAGTTGTTTCTATTATTTGTGTTGATAATGATAGTGATGATGATGATAATGATGATGGGGATAAGGAAAAGCAGGTTGGTAATGATGATGATATACTAGGTAATACAAATTAACGTTGGACCAATAGGCCTTCGTAACGCCGAGTGAATATGTGTTGAAATAGATCGACTTCCTATCCAGGTTGATCATCATTGCTATACCTGCAGTGTTTGGAATCTCTTCGAGGAACATTTGGAAGTGGTTTGCATCGAGTTCTTGGCCCATTACTCTTTCACACCTGCACACTTCCAAACTTCACTCGACCATGTGATGGGGGCGGAGATGGGGATTTATCGGTCATCGCCTGGGTCATCTTGTGTCGAGGACAAATATTGTCTGCTTGGAGCGAAAAAAGCCCTTAGCTCATTTAGTCTGACGATGTTGTTGATGATGATGATGATGATGATGATGATGATGATAGCAATGGGAATGTTGAATATCATGAGGGGGAGAAGATGACGATGATGAAGAGGATGGTATTAGTGGTACTGATGATGATGGTGATAGTGATATTGATGATGATAATGAAGAGGACGATGTTAGTGAAAGTGAGAATGATGATGATGATGTTGATGATGATGATGATGATGATGATGATGTCAGGGGTTCTGATAATGTTAATGTTAGTAGTTCGGATGATGATGTTGTTGATGCTGGTAATAATGATCGTGATGAGATGTGAAGGATGAAGATCACGAGGAGGAGGAGGAGAAGATGACGACGACGAAGAGGAATATTAGTGATGATGACGAAACTAAACGAATTGACATTACACACCGTCTTAGCCTACCTTAGACTAAAGTAAATACCAGTAGATTTTTTATAAACACGTCCCTTTCGGATAGACGGATAACCACCATGGATCACCAAGTGATTTTAATTATTTAGAGGAACATTTGGACATGGTTTGCATCTTGTTCTTGGCCCATTGCCCTTTTCACACCTGCAGACTTCNATGATTTCATGTACAAAGTCAATGTAAATTGTGTATTCAGTCAAAATTCATAAATCTTTGTCTATTTTTCCTTTCACTGGCTGAAACAGTTAAAAAATCTGCTTTTTATGACTTTAATGATTTATGACTTTAATGACAAAAAGGCCCCCCCCCCCATGGACTCCAGTGATCAAAATAACCCAATGGGAATAGGGTTAAGGCACAAAATTTTAGTTTTAAACGTTCGTAGTTTCGACCGACCGTTGCTCATTGATTCTGCCTCCAATATCATTATCATTTAGTGTTATTTGATTTGTCTGTTAATGGTACTTGTGAGTTTTGACAGAAGTTATTTTTTAGTGGGCCTTCGTGTTTTGTACATTATTCACCTTTTGGTGTAGCATTAATACCCATTTAATCGTATTGCCTATATCAACTCGAAATCTTCACAGAAAATGTTGATGTCCGATGTCCAAGTTATAATCCGCGACATTGTATCCTTACTAGCAATTTAAGACTGGAGACCTTTTGCACTCAATATTTCATGATAGGCCTAATAATGTAAGAATGAATAACATGTTTCTCTAGATAATCAATACCATCAGCAAAGGACCGATTACTATTAGGTAACTTTGATATCGATCGTTTTTGAACTTGCAGTTGTTTATAGTATTATTGTTGATATTGATAGTGATGATGAGGAAGAAGAAAATACAAGTTGATGATGATGATATACTATAGGTAATACAAATTGACATGTATCGAAAGGCCTTCGTAATGCCGAGTGAGTATGTGTTGAAAAAGATATCTTTCTACCCAGGGAGTCGACAAATTGCGACCTGGGGCCCATTTCCCATAGCCTTTTTTTCAATGACAAATGTCAGAAATCAGTGACAAATCTGCTAATAACCAATCAGAAGCAAAGATATGTAGCGAACCGCAGTGTTTGTAGTCTCTTCGAGGAGCATTTGGAAGTGGTTTCCATCGAGTTCTTTGCCCATTACTCCTTCACACCTGCAGACTTCCAATCTTCACTCGACCATGTGATGGGGGCGGAGATGGGGATTTATCGGTCATCGCCTGGGTCATCTTGGGTCGAGGACGAATTGAATGTCTGCTTGGAGCGAGAAAGCCCCTAACTCATTAGTCTAAAGATGATGTTGTTGATGTTGATGATGATGAAGATGGTGATGATGATGATGATGATGATGATGATGATGATGATGATTTTTTAAAGGGGTTCTGATAATGATAATGTTAGTGGTTCTGATGATGATGTTGTTGATGCTGGTAATAATGATCATGATGATAGCGATGTGAAGGATGAAGATCACGTGGAGGAGAAGGAGGAGAAGATGACGATGATAAAGAGGATGATTCGCTACCGGGAGTGGTACTGATGATGACGGCGATGATGGAGATGATAATTATAGTGACGACGACGAAACTAAACGAATTGACATTACACACCGTCTTCGCCTACCTTAGACTAAAGTAAATACCAGTAGATTTTGTATAAACACGTCCCTTTCGGATAACCACCATGGATCACCAAGTGATTTTAATTATTTAGAGGAACATTTGGAAATGGTTTGCATCTTGTTCTTGGCCCATTGCCCTTTTCACACCTGCAGACTTCCGATCTTCACTCGACCATGGGATGGGGGCGGAGATATGGGATTTAACGGTCATCGCCTGGCTGATCGGTGTCGAGGTCGAACTACACCCCGGGAAAAAAAATAACCATAGCAAGTACTTTCGGAAAATCAACCTAAGATAATTTCTAGAGCATTGTTCGTCACTTATTGAAGTGTGAGAAGATGATAATGACATATTACGTAATCTGAAGATGATTTCTATATGGGACATGCGATACGGTATAGGAATTGAGGTTCTTTTTCGAAAATAATTTCGATCGTGTTCTTTCCTGAGTGATATCAGGGATAACCTCAAAAATCCACGCTAGAAAATATTGTGGAATCTACATACAACAGAATGATCCAAACTGCTACTTTCGTGTGTTTTCCAATATAATTTGGAGTGGATTCAATGTAAAAAAAAAAAAACACACCATGAAATGATCCCTATTTGAATCTTACAAGAGTTGTTTTACACTCGTTGAAAGGGCAGTTTATTTGAGAGCTAGAAGGGTGCTATAAAAAAGCGCTATATAAGAACTAGCTATTATTATTATTATTATTATAAACGTATACACAGATTTAATGTCCTTATGTCTCTTGGGCTCTCTGAAAGTATCGTGACAGCCATTCCGGCAGCCATTACAACACTGAAAGAAAATGAAGTGAGAAAAATTGTAATCCTTTGCTCTCGGTTGCCTGCAAAACGTAATGTCGCCCTCTAACATAAAAAAACAACAATACATGCAAGGACGAACTAACTCCGGATTTGTTGGAAGCGCATTATTCCAGTGCATGATTATACACTGCACATGCATTTGATGGAGCGATTGGAATCAACTTGCATGCTGCCCTCTTTAGTTTGTAGAAATACTAGTGAACCATCGTACTTCACTGTTCTTCTATTAATAAATCAAATTATAGTGTTGCTTGATGTTTGGCACAGTCTTTTTATAGCATATCCAACATATTACTTAGTCCCATCATGACAGTCGATGACATCGTTGTCAGGTTTATACTTACAAATCGATTTATGAATTTCATATTAATTGTATCACCCACCGTCTCGAAGGTACCAGGAAGTGTAACTCTCAAACCAGACAAGAGAACAAAATTGGCAAACAATGTGACAATGATTAGTGAATACTGATAAGTAAGAACGGTAATTTATTAATGTAATCCATACTTCTAAATGTTAGCTGTAACTGATCCATTTCGGTTCATTTTGAGATGTTAGAGTTTAGCGTAGTTTGCTTGTGATTGTATAGCTTGATTATTAGTTTACTTCTCATCGTGGATTCCACAGTATCTTAGGAATGTAAATCCATTCATTATGCGTTTTATTCTTCTGGGTATCCTGGTTAGAGTACACAGGATTTAGCACTCTTAATAGCTCGTTTACGTAATCGTTTTTTTTTTTTTTTTAATATCTTCTTTGAGGAGACATTTGAATTTCGTCTAATCAGCTAAGGAGGTAGTGTTAAGCCGCGGATTAAGCTCTTTGGTATCATGCATGGTCACACTTCAGACATGTCGCAGAGAGAGAGAGGGATGGTGAAATGCGTGGTAATGTGTATTTTGACTTGTCAACGTCCCTTTGTAGTCATGTTTGATTCTATAGTATAGAGAAACGAAGAAAGTTATGTAACATCTTAATCTTATCCGAGTACAATTCAAGAATAAACACCGTGACAGGTTTACCTTTCAGCACTGGAGTCAGAATCATCATTGTGTTACGAGTTTTCTTTTTCTCAAATTATACATTTTTTGTAATTTTCAATTTTGTCTCCAAAATTATTAAAATAAAATCAACGAAACCTTTTACTTCATCCCCAACATGCTCAACTGAAGCTCTGAATTGACACGGTCCCGGCAAACCTGCTTATTATTATTTTTGCATTTATATTTGTCTTTATCTATATTTTCCTCCTCCTGTCTATCAAACNCCCCCCCCCCCCCTTTTTTTTTTTCTCTCTCTCTCTCTCTTTCACACTCTCTTCTCCCCCAATACCACACCCTCTCGCTCGCTCTTTCTCTTTCTATCTCCTTTCCTTCTCCTTCCCTTTCTCATCCTCTCTGTCTCTGTCTCTCTCTCTCCTTCTCTCTCACACACTCTTTCCCTTCCTCTCAAGTCCCTCTCTTTCTCACTTGTTTGCCTTATTTCTTCTGCTAACGCTCATTCTCCCCCGAGTTCCCATTTGTAGTATTAGTGCCTCTCCGCATCCGTTAAAACTCTCATGCTTTTCTTATATATTTCCTGTTTACTTTTAATCTCGCCTTTGATGTTTCTATAAATTTAGTCCATCATCATCTGTAAATCATCATTTGCCGTGTGATAACATCTGAATCATATGCGACACGACGGAAATGTTAGTCACACATTAACTCAGCTCCGTGTTCTAGTATTTTTTTTAGGCCCATGCTTCTTGGGAATTCAAGCTTCTCTCAGATATATAAACAAGAAGCAGACCAGCTAAGAGTCAGTTAACATATTTACTATATACCCTCGTAACGAACTCCAGCATCATCAATAATGAATGTTTTAAATCTTATTGATGAACACACAGAAGCTAAGCTTAATTTAAATCCCTATCAAAGTGTGCGGAATATATCGAGCCGTTTATTTTGACTCCCCCAAGAAGAAATCAAGGCAAAACTAACACAAAAGCAACAACAACAAAAAGAAGAACGTGGCATCGTTCATCCTCAACATACTTAGTAATGTTGTCTTCGTCACATTGATGAAATAGACCATGGATAAATACCGTATAAGATAATTCTTTAGTTTAGAACCAAGTCAGTTTGTCTTTTTATTATTCATTAACACATGCATTCATTAAAAATAAGTATGTGTTGTCAACTCTTTTCGCTATTGCAATACTGAATTAAACAAAAGAAAACATTGTTTCATTCATTTAACTAGGTGTTTATAATTTCGTTATTTTCATTGTATGACGTCAGGGCATACGCCGAATTTGATATTAATTTTTCTGACGCATCACACGTTTTACTATTCTCTGCCCTCCTACGATATTCCAGCGAATCAAACAGAGACTTCAACAAATTTCATCAAAGGGTCACTGAATCCTCTCTGTTTTTGAAGATTTTGTTTCATCTTCAAAATCGTCTCTGGTCTAAGAACCAGTCGATCGCAGCTGGGCGCCATTTTCACTTTCACGATGGTTTTTGTGAATCACCGCCTGGTCACGTGGCTTCACGGTGAGCTTGATTACATGACTTCACAGCGTGATGGTCACCAACAACCATATTTCAGCCATCTTTATTAAAAAAACAAAATTGTCTGTAACCGAAAGAGATTGCACTGAGTCATGGAAGTCTCAATACTTTCTCCGCCCAGTTCCTTTTTGTTGGATTTTAGAAAATAAATGTAAAATTAAATTAAAAGTATGAGAAAAGAAAGGATACAGGGATGGAACGAATAGATGAATTTAATTGTCAACAGAGTGATTCAAACATCCTATATCAATTTTGATTATTCTTATCGCCTGTCAGTTTCAATTTCATCTTTAGAGAGGCGTAACACATCGTATTTTCAACGGCGTGAAGTAGCACTGTGTTCAGAGAGTAAATTGTGTGGTATTCATAAATAGGTTTACTGTCTGCCTTCAAATTTTACCAAATGTTTTAAATTCTAATCTAGATGCCAAATTTGAAATCCAGCTGGCTGCCCGAGTGAAAGAGGTATTATCATGCAGGTTGGGTGAAAGAAAAATTGCGATATGATTACCTTGCATATATCATAATTGGTTTAAGGACAATTTGTATATGATGGATAAAGAAGATATTATCATGAATGTTTACGTTTCATCATATTTTTATAATGATTTTCTCGCTTCTCCATACAAGATCCTATATAAGACCAAAGTTAAGTGTTCATAAATCCTGAAATATGATTATATAGAACGTGGATGAAAGTAAGAGAGAATCTAAAAACAAATTTTTAAAAATATCACCGAGCGAGTGAGAATAAAGGGAGGAGGGATCGAGATAGAGAGACTGTGAGAGAAAGAGAGGAAAAGAGAGAGAGAGAGAGAGAGAGAGAGATGTGGTTACGCCCTCACATAATTGCTGTCTGTCCCCTGCTGTGCTTTTACCTCAGAATTCATTCTGACATTGACTGGCGAATCATTTTCTCACCACAAGTTGTATACTTTTATTTTTTTTTATATCATTATGGTTTCCCATAAAATGCCAGGTGCAAAATATGCATGCTGACCAGGTTATATTCACAACGCAAGTTCCATGATTTATTTTTCTTATTTTTTCTTATTTTGTATTTGTATATAATTGTTTGATGATGCATAGTTTTCGAAATCATCTCTGGTAGCCTGTGATTTTTTCTGTAACTCAAAGAATTTGACATTTTTCTCAAATTTTTTTCCGTTGCCATGATAACAATTTCGAAATGTTCAATATCAATTATATTTAATTTGGCCTCGTTTCTCACTGATGCTTCTCCCCCTTATTTTTCTCACTCCTTTCCTTTTCCGTTCACCATGCACATGGTCTTATATAATCTTGACTCTACTGTCTTTGTTAATTATCTATTATTAATTTTACATTTCGATCACGGGATATTTATGTGTGTGGGTAGGAGGGCGTCGACCGTTCACTACACATACTGCTCCATGGAGGATAGTGATACCTAATATGATTAAATATTTTGGAAAAGTATTCTCGTTCCTTCCTATATTAAAATCAAGGCCTATTAAGTGATTTAGTTGATTACAAGTTTTTTAAAAACTATGTTATCTATCAAATATGCTGACAAAATCAGACAAATATTTGTTTCTTAGCTGCTGGTATTATCATGGTTCATTTTTTTCTTCTTCTTCCATTCAAAATAATTGTTCATATAACTCACTGAATAAGACTGTTCTGGAGTAATTTGGTCACCTTCTTACGTTTTTAGAACCAATCAGAATGCTGAAAATATCTAATTCTAGATATTTCTCCAATAAAGTCAAGGCTTGGTTTCTAATGGGCAATTCAAGATGATTTATGCCACTATATGCTCGCCCATGTTAGCCGTGTGATGAATGGGTTTTCAAAACCTTCAACTTGTTCTGTTTATTGTCGGAAAAACGTAACAAATCACAGTTTCGATCTGAAATAAAAACGTGCACTAGCTCTAAGTCTCGTATTATCGGTCCCGTTGGGAAGGGGGTGGAGGGTCATCACCCTTCAATAATGGATTTTAAAGATATTTGTCGGCCTATTACATAGTCTGCCAACAAAAATATACGCTTTTTGTCCTGATCTATTTGTCGGCATATTATTGGACTTCCATGGGACTTGCGCGTCCACACGTACAAGAATGATGACGTTGAGCTTGCTGAGATTTAATAAGCCTGTTCCGACTGCGTCATGAAAATAGAACAATGAGCGTTGCATTATAGGCATATGCAGATGTTTAGATGTTCTCCGTATAATCACGATAATTATAGCATTTTGATTAATAGCAATTCATTTATTTTCATTCAGCAACTCGAATTGGCTCGCAACATCTCAGTTCTTTGAAAGATATGAAAGAAATGATATTTAATAAGATTTACTAAAGATCGTATTTTATTGCTGTCCATTTTATCGTCAAAAGTTGTTAAACCATATTTAATTAATTATAAGTTTATAGTAATGATGATAACATAAGCGATGGTGCGAATGATAATGATGACGATACTGATGGGGAGGGGCGAAGAAAATAAGGTCATATCTGATCAGTTAAATATTGGGAATACCTTAAATCCTTGACGCCGTAGATGTAAATGTAATCTATGTTTTTTTTTGCAATCAGTTTTCATTTTCGAATAGAAAGTGTTTCGATTCAGGATGCTGATGGTGGTAAAGATTAAGATCATGATGAAAATTGTAGCGTAATCGAATTTTCTTGTTAGGTTTGTAAGACTTGGGACTCCATGTCCTAAATATTCTCCGTAACCATGGTAATGGGATATTGAAACAAACTATTTTCCTACTGATAGAATGATGTAAATGTCTCAAGAGGAGATATGGGAGTAGGTAAGATTAATAGGGGTGAGAGAGAGAGAGAGAGAGAGAGAGAGAGAGGGGGGATGGAGATTAGTAGCTAGGGGTGAGATGAGAGAGAAAGGGTTGTATATAGAAATAGGAATTGGAAAGAGAGAGGGGAGGGGTAGAGAATTTGAGAGCGGTGTAGATTGTCATGGGAATACAAATCATCTTATTGTTTAACACGAGTTTTTGTTTTCAGAAATATTTACACACCCTCCATGACTCGACAAGATATTACAGCCCCTATCCCCTTTATCTCTCCCCCTCCCCACTTCTTCTCCATCTCTTTTTCCTGTGCGCACTTGTATAGTCCCTCGGCATTTTATAATAGCCCTTATGCATCTTGTTACCAATTATACCATTATCCAAAACTTTTATGCTAACCATTCTCTTGGCTTCATCATAAAAACACAAACCACATTCTTCTCAATCCCAAGTCTCGATTGTTCCCGCGGCCCCCGGGATACTCGAGACAAATATTGATTGAGTTCTTGATCAAGTTCGCCATTACGATGGAGGGCCATGCTCCTACTACCCATGGCAAATTTATCAAATCATAGGTTGAATTGTATACTACCCTGTTCCAGTGGTGTACCGTGGGTCCAGCCATTGAGGGGGCACATGCATCGTAGGAGGGGGAAGGGGGGGCACAGGTCTTGCTCGGATGTAATGAAATGGGAGTTTACAAGGGCTGGCTCGGGAAAGGTTGTGGCAATCGGTCTGTCGTCTATATACCCCCTCTCTTTCCTCTTCTCTCTACCCTTCCTTTCTTACCCCTTTTTACCCATTCGATCGGGGGCACGTGCCCCCGCGACGCCCTGTAGCTACGCCAGTGCCGTGCAATGTGGAGCACACATGGAGAGGTATTCCTTTCACAAACCTTCTTCTGGACTTTTCCGGAAAGGACATTGAACTACTTCATGTCGAGTAGGAGAAGAAAAACATGGCCGACCTTTTCTTTCTTCTTCTTCTTCATTTTTTGTTGTTGATTTTGGGGGTATCCCCCATAGGATTCAATGAGTAGTTTCATTACGTGACAAAAAGTCGGTTATGCAAATCATAAATGTGAAGGCAACGTTCGTCTAAAAGCTAAAGTTATGGTAGTTATTTCTCCCCCGAATCGCTGCAAGGTGAAATAGGGGAGAACAGTATTTTGTTTAATCTGCAATTCCATGTTAAGAAAAGAAAGTGAAAATCGTGTTAGATACTATAGTTTGGAAACGCGAATCATTTATTTCTTTGTGTTGCCCATTGCTTGATAACAAAAACAAAAAAACAAAAAAAACAAGCAAACAAAGATAATAGATATAAATGAATGAATTTCAAGGAATACTGTACTCTAGGACAAAAATACCACTGACAGTATTACTCCGGACAAGTAAAATCGTAAACACCCTATCACGCCACATACGCCCGGAAAACTGTCCATCTAACCCCCTGTCCACACACAACATTTTCCGTGATTAGGCGTGATTAGCTATACCGTTTCGCGATAGTTTTACGATGAAATATGTGTGTGTTGACGCTCACTAACGATAAGTCGTATAACGAAACTAGTCTAACGAAACGCATGTTTGGGCATCGTTTCGAACTGAAACTCAATAAAGAATCACGCCTAATCACGCCTAATCACGGAAATTTTGTGTGTGGACGTAACGGCTGAAACCTTCAACTCGTACTTCTCACAGATAGGACAAAAATTAGCAGAAAATATCCCAACAACCGAAAGAAAATTTGATAACTTTCTAAGTAACAAAAATCCATCTTCCTTGTTTTTCGTCCCAACCAACCGCGAGGAAATAATTAGTATAGTAAATAAATTGGAAAGTAAAA
>BEXV01000502.1:17416-32214 GCA_003118195.1 Hemicentrotus pulcherrimus | reverse complement strand
GATTTCTCAGCAAATTATTCGTGTTTTTCAAGAGAAAATCTTTCCATCCATATGTAATTTGTTCTAATTATCAGTTTTTAGTAAATTTTCTTTGTGTAGAAAAACATAAATTAATGATATTTTTGTACACGGCAAACGGGGTAGTTATCCGCGACTACGTCACAATTCACTGACCAAACTGCCAATTTGAGATTCCCATAGACTCTTATTTCAAACGTTCATAACTTTATTATTATTGGTCCATTTTATTTCAAACTTCCGCCATTCTGTTTCGCTTATGAAGGCTGGACTGCCCTGTAATGGGTGTTGAGAATTGAGCTTTCTTTTGGGAAGATTGTAAACTATGAAGCTAGATTCAATTCAAATTCAAATTCACATTGATTAAAAACTCATTTATTTACCGATTCTACATCTCATATCAAACTTTTTCCAATTTACATGATTGAGTTGTCTGACCTCAATTGAATTTTTGTAATCTATATCCAGATTTGTGAAGTCGCCAATATTGTGCATGTTATGATTTTTTTTCTTCTATCCTGTAGTCCATGTACATGCTTGGTCGTTAATGGTCCTTTTGCCCTTTTAAACAACCAATGAGGCCCCTTAATTGAACAGAAAATTATATTTCTCGTAGGCAATCCCCAGAATTGCTTGTTGTTCTTTTCATAATTTATGAATAATAATTTATGAACACTATCAAAATTATTGTTATTGTTCAATGTTTTGTTCCTGGAAATTAAGTGGTTGAATGAAATGAATGAATGGATAAAATACGGCAGATAAGTAAATAAATAAATAAATAAATAAAAACTGAATAAATAGAAAGAGATAAATAAATAAATTAATTAATTAATTTTTAAATAAATTTTTAAATGTGTAAATTAAATAAATGGATTAATAATTAATGACATCAACAAGTACATGTATATCACGATTCCAATACTCACAACAACCTAATCACCAAAGAGTGAGTAGTTTATAATTTTCATGACTGTCAATGTTAAGGGATGGATAACATTATTTTGATGGACCAGGCAAGGTGTAAATAACATGTGTTTGCATTATATATATATCTGTTTATCATTAATTGACTACAATCTGTTCCAGAATGCATCATTTGAAGTTTATTTTGTCTGACGTGTGACAGAATTTTTTGTGTAGAATATGAGAAAAAATGTGTAAAATATGAGGAATAATGGTTTAAATGGCACATTTCCAATTATTTCTTAAATGACATCAAACTTTGGAAATATTTTAAAGTATTTTCTACAAAAACAATATATTCAACATAGTGGCAAAGTTAAAGAATTCATTTATTATTTTAAAATGTTTGAATTTCATATTTTTGTGGGGTGTGCATTTTGTAATGGATCTACTCCGAGTGATCTACTTTGAGTAAAACTTCCAAAATGATTGAACAATAAGAATATCATTTGAGTATCACCGAGTTCTTCTTCTTTTAATGAAAGGGCTATGCAGCCTATCAAGAAGATCTGTAAAAGGATTACAAGATTTGTATGCAGGCACACTAGACACCGGATTTACACCCACTCTTTGTGAGAAGTGTAACATAATTCAAACAAGCATAGTAGGGTGTGAATCTTCTACAAACGTTATAAACGGGACCTCCACTTAATAACGTTCTAGTCCAAGTGACAGAGTGTTTTCTCCTGAATCAAAGCCCGCATCAAGAAGAGAGGGGAGCAACGCGCTTACCTCAAAGCTGCGACAATTATGCATTTTTGTCTGCCCAGCGCAGAACTTGAACCCGTGGCGCAAAACGAAAGTCATGCATGAGAGCCAATAAGAGATTATATGACTAGCTCACACAATACCAACTCCCTCCTCTTGAAGAGCTTATAAGCTCTCCAGCTCCTCCTCACACCTGGAAGCTGATGGTCAGAAATGCCATAGAAGAGCTGACAGCTGAACTCACAGGAGAAGCTGTAAATTCAAAGTCTTCTGTTCAGCTCCTATCCAACAACCATGACCATGTGCATAAAATCCTCCTATCAACCATTCACCCACCTAGATAAGGATGGGTAGTTCTTACAGGGATAACAACTGACTGGTTAACCCCTTCACCTCTTGTATACCCATCATCAACCCAGTAAAAAGCCCCTGCTGTGCCTGTGGAAAAACTGCAGAGACAGTCATCCATGTGGTCACTGTGGTGGCTGATTGTGATGAGTGCCCACTCTACAGTAGAGTTTATGCTGGAGACAACTTTCTCGCTCACTGGCCAAGATGCTGGGAGAGGCATTATCATCATAACAACAAAATGAAGGGTGAATGCTTTACAAGACCTATGCCATGGCTACTATGATAATTGGCTCCTGCTCTCACACCTCACTTTCTGACTGGATTAACCCCTCATTTTTTACAATTTCTCTCTCAGTCTTAGTTTTTACTCGATCTCCACGTTATATTGAAACGTTTCAGTGCCAATGTGATGTTTGATACTGTCTGTACACTTCCCAATTCTTTGTATATGCAATATATATAGAACCAACATCTGCACCAACTGCAGTTCTTGAAGGAGGAAGCCAAGCAAAGAAGAAGAAGGACCCTTACTCATGCCTGGATTACATTTGCCCCGGGCGCCATACGATAAATAAGTGTACGGTTTTCATGCGATTTTGGGGGCATTGTAGTAGGCTACAGGCTATTATGTTTGTGTTTACATTATCTACAAGCATCGTGCCCATTCTTGTATTGGCCCTCATGGCAGGCCGGAGCAAATCCGTACAGAGGCTGCTCGGAGATTGTACAGAAATCATGCAATTTCAATGCAGGTTACAGTAGCCTTGCAGTCTCTGCAGCCCGGGCATGGAATCGTACAAAGCCTGTGCAGCTTATGTGCAAAGGTTGCGCGGAGAAGGCTATGCTGGCGCCGTGCCGATTTTTAAGCATTTGTTTGCCTCGATGTTCACAGACAAATCGTCCGTTTGCTGCAGGATCAGTGCTAGTCCTCCGCGCGATGCCCTTGTGGGGATTGTGCAATGACACCTACGACATGTTTATGGACTACGGGCTTACGATTTTCCAAATTTGTTTGTATAACTTTCTGCGAAACAAAATCGTAAAGGACCCAGAGCCAGTGAATCCGTACAAAAATCTCATGGCCGCCTCCTGCCTCCGTATAGAGGTCACACAGAAAAGGGGATACGGGCAGAATACGAGCTCCGTAGAGTAATTGCAGGCCAAATGTTATCCAGTTTCAGTTTCATTTTCTTCAACAAATTTTAAACAAACAAAAAACATCACTTTACTTAGATCTAGAACTCAATAAAAGTGTAATGACATTTGTCTGTCATACTCACTAAGGCCCAATCTGTTATAGCCTTATGTTGATGTTTTTAGAATAAGTATCTTTTCAATTCAATAATATAAAAACGATTTCTTACTTGTTTCCAGTGCACTATCCGAATTTGTTTCGTCCGGGCTTCGTTTGTTGCGGTCTTTGTTGTGCTTGCTTTTCTTCTTCTTTTTACTAGATTTCTTCGATTTATCACTGTGTCCAGATGACCTTCTACTAGGTGGTGGTTTATCATCCATAATCAGAGTAACATGCTTAAAATATAAATGTGAATTCGTTCTGATAAGGCCCCATCTCTTTCAAGCAACAAAAATAATCGGCAGTTTACACACACGTCATGTCATTGATCAATGAAAACCAGCACAAATTAAAACGAATGGGGACGTGTAAACCGTTTCGATGAACGCTGCTGATGACCTTTGACCGTTGCTCAGTGCGTGATAAAATGGTAAATTTTGTAGTATAAAAAGAGATAATACACTATAATTTTCTTAGTGTGATTTTCAAATTGAATGTGGCCACACTGGATCAAAATATAGGATATATTCCCAATTTATGAAGTATTGTGAGGTAAAAACATATATTTCATACTTTATATACAATAATTGTTTCATTACGGACAGGCAAGGGGATATAGCTCAGCGGTAGAGCGCTCGCTTTGCATGCGAGAGGCCTCGGGTTCGAACCCCGATATCTCCAGACCCTCGATTATTTTGCCTTTTTTTTTCAAGGGGTAACATTTCAACTACTGTTTTTCACAAGTTAATAAATTTTATTTTATCACAATATTATTTGTCTACAAATCAAAAACTATGTGCATAATGCAAATAGACTCGAATACATTTTGGAAGGGAAGATGTGTGGTATAAAAAACAAGGAAGAGGAATTAAGACCAAGAAAATATTGTAGTGTCAGACTTGATAGGCGACAGATCAAATGACGTCATGCAAAGAAGGTTAGAGATTAAAGAGAGGGATATGGATATGGAAAAAGAAATACAGATGGCTCTGGTGTGCGGACTCCTACAAAACACATTCCTGAGAGACGTCTCAAATTCTTCTCATATAGACACTACTAAACGTCCAGAAACTCACTACTATAGTCTCTCGACCTCCCTTACAATTTATCTCTCTCCCTGTTAACCCTTCTCTATATCCCTTCTTCTTATACAGACTATAGCGTCGCGTTTACCCCTCCCCCTTCCCTCTCGATCTCCTCATTTCCTCCCTGCTACCCCCATTTTGATTTCCCCCTCTCTCTTTATTTTCGCTAACCCTCCCCTTGATATATATCCCTTCTCTCTCTCCCAGCTACCCCTTCCATTCCCTACTTCCTCTTTCCTTCTTTCCCTCTCTCTTTTGCTTTCTCTCTCTCTCTCTCTCTCTCTCTCTCTGGCTACACCTTACCCTCCAAAACTTTTACACTTTGAGAGACAAATCAAACACATGTTCACACACCAATCAGTACAATAGTGTACATTTAATTTGCAATATTTAAGAAAATCTACAATTCAGTGACATGCATATCCAGCATCCATCCATATCATTATAATCATGATACATATATTCCTTTTTCTTTCTTCTTCTTATACCTACCGCAATAATGAAAAGGACAATACTTCTGTTACTTCCCTTGAAAAAGATATGGCTACCATTGCGACTATGAGAATGCCGATAAACACAGCTATAAAAGGTCACTTTTCACCTCAATCCGGCCAACAAGATTTTATAGAGGGAGTCAATATGATAAAAACAGGTGCCTACTATAGCTGTGTGTACTTAATATATACTTTACTGGTGCTTTATTTCTCCTTTCATTAATACATATTTGAGATTAATATAAATACATTGTTGAAAAGTAACTTATCACCCACACGTGTAGAGATCTCTGTACAAAGAAGTCGTTCAGAACAACTTTCTCCCTCGGGGTAACAATGCAAAGAAGTAATTAAACTCTACGTATACCTTAATGAGACTGCTTGCTCAAGAATGTAACAATATTGACTACACTATGAAGAAACACATTTTATTCCAAAAGAAATTAGGGGCCTCCTCCTTCCTAATGGATGACAATGCTTTTGGACGACAAGAAATTACGAAAATTTGCAAAATTTGGCAAAGTTGGCATAAAATGCATTTCGTCAAAGTGTGGTCTCGACTCTACAATGTAGAACACTGCCAATATACATGGATGAATCATGAAAATATTGACTACAATACAGATAATCTTTCATCGTTTGGTTAAAGCATTTCTATTTGAGTCTATATTATAAGTCTAATACAAAACTGTAACTAATTTTGTGATAAAAATTGAGCAGAGAGAAACATCCGAGATGCATATGTGATTTAAAAAGAAAGATTCCTAAATAACTGGAATGACATTAGGGAAATAATAATGGAAGCAAGAAAAGGTAGTAGTTACAGATTTATGGGGGAGTAATTTGTGTATATGAGCTGTTACACATCATAAAAAAACTTTTTCCTTCATACATTGTGATTACCAGCAAATGCATCATCAAGTATGGGTAATATAAACATATGCTTATAGTTAGACAAAATAATGTTCATATGACACATTACATTCTTTGATTTCTTTCATCTTTAAGTTCAAATATCCCCAACTTATATGCCAAATGTAGTGCTTACTGACTGTTCATTCAAAATCTATGGCACCATGTGAAACATATTGTTGTCTGGACAGGCAAATGTTACGAGTGACTTTGATACACATGTACTGAGATTTCCATGTATTTATTTCGATTATATTCAACTATCTAACTAGTCCTAAAATAATAATAATAATAATAGTAATGCATTTGTATAGCGCATTTTCCATGAAGTTCATGTTCAAATGCGCTTAACTCCTGGCGTTCCCGATTATTACCCTGGCTTTAGCACGGCTGCCATACGGCGCTCTAGCATTTCAAGGAATAAATTCCTACCAGGTACCCATTTACTTCACCTGGGTGGAGTCTGGCAAATGTAGATCAATGTCTTGCTTAAGGACATTGTTCCACATCTCCCAGTTGTGCATGAGTGTCAATTGCATTGGACTATCACGTTTTCTAGAAAATACAATTTTCTCATAGCATATGACACCAAAAAAAAACAAATCTAGCTATCTATCTTGGTTATTTTTCTGCAATAAAAAAGGATATTTAATAATAATACATGAAGGAAGATGACAATATAAAATGATTTACTTTTGCTTAATTTTTAGAGACATACAAAGTGCACACCTAAATTTAAAGGGAATGTAGATTTCTGACATAACTGCACCATTATATATCTTTTCTTCCCCATTTCCTGCTTGTAACAGTTTTAAAGTAGCACTTTAATTACAGAGTAAATAGCTTGGCTCCTCATCTCACCGATACCATAAATAACTTTTTTAATTCTAGGTGCATGTCACGTGGGAAGGCTTTGTGTTCCAAACCTCATATGCCTTATTTCCATTTATATACCATCAAACTAGAAAAAAATCCTTCATACGACTATTCGTCAATAGCCTTTTTTCTTCCTGGTATCAGTACGATACGGTATCGATAACCAGAACTACAGAATTGTACAAAACATTCGTAGGTTAGAATGTTACCCCAAAAACATACGGTACTTTGTTTCAACAATATAGAGTTGATCTCATGTGTGTGTGTGCACTATGGTGTCTCTCATGAATAAGCTGTTATGAACAAGTCCAAGGTATGTCCCGTACGTTACCAATTATTACAGAATTGTAATATGGAATTGTGAACATCAATCGAAATAAAACATCATTTTATTTGATGGTTTGTCGGATTAATGCTCTTATATGGCTATCAGCTTAATATGGTCATCAGATACAGGTACTGAAATCTGAGATCGGTAATGGTTGGTAATGCATGGGACAAAATACCTTGGAACTGCCCTTACATATCAATTTTTGCTCATTGTCCTGGGCCAGAGAGGCTTCGGTCCATGAATTTTCTCTTGGTAAAGCACATCCAGAATTTGCTTGGTCTGCTCGTGGCTGGATCCATCACCTTGTCTACCAGACGTTGGCCCGTCTCCTGCCTAATCTGCTGTACGTAGGCCCTCATTTGGTCTGGGGGTGTGAAGGGGAAGAAAGACAATTAAGAGGAGGTCAAGTTATCATCAGGTGACAGATAGTTTCAATTCAATTCAATTCAATTCTTTTTACTCATCCAAATTCACAAGAATACAGGGATATTTGTTTTGGTCACACATTGTAAAAATACATAACATAATATATATATGAGAAACTATATGGCTTTTGCATTCTTTTCTTTTGTTAGTTTGAAAGAGTATTATAACACATAATGTGAATGCTATTCAATTGCCATCATATTCAAAATATGATTAGAATGGCTAGAAAGTTCAGACCAACCCTTCATAATACATGTGTATGTAGTCATATGTGCTACCTGAGGAACTGTATATTTTGTCCGCTTTCTTTGTCTGTCATGTTCATAGTGATGTTGGTTATATAGGTAAACCCGCTTTATCAACCACCACTACAGAAAGGCCACCTGTCAATAAAAACAACAATTTGTTTCACTTGAACAGTGTTTTTCACTGTACATCAAAAGGAATCCTGGACATAAAGACCACCTGCTTATAAAAACCACTTCTCTGGTCACCACTGAATGGTCTTTATACACAGGTTTCACTGTACCTTCTTCTCCCCTATTGGTTGGTTTCAGGTAGATGGAATTGAGAGGGAAGCCTGCTTCACCGGGTATGCTGAACTTAGCGATAGCTAGAGAGGTCATCTCCTTCTGAGCCTCATTCTTAGAGGCACACTGGTGAGGGGAAGAGAGAATGATAAAAAGAGTGAGACTTAGCGATAGCTACAGAGGTCATCTCCTTCTGGGCCTCGTTCCTAGAGGCACACTGGCGAGGGGAAAAGTTGAGAGAATGATAAAAGGAATGAGACGGCATATAAATTAGGCCTAAAAAAAAAGATGTTGTATTGCCCTTAAGGTTCCAAAACATGGGTCGGTCAGTCAGAATTTTTTTTTTTTTTTATAACTTTTTTTTCTCCCTCTTTGGGCTGACATTTCTCAGTTTTGAATGCTTCTTTTTTTTAAAGCCGACCATAGATTTCAAGATTTTTGGATCGGTCGCAAAGGGCATTACAACATCTTTTTTTTAGGCCTTAAGGTAAAATATGCTTTAGCAAACCACAAGTACAGAAAGAACACCCATTAATATAAAGATGATAATGTTGTTTCCTTTAAAGATACTATGTCCCTTTTGCAGCCAACATCAAATTCAGTAGAACTTTGCATGAATTAAGAATATGTCATGTATGTCCTATCTGTGAAATTTAAACGTTAGCAGCGTCCTTATATTCAAATTATGCAAGGAAACCCGTTTACTTTCTAGACTTCACTGTCAGACACCATTGAGTGACTGACTGACTGGCTTTTTTCTTCTTTGGTAATAACACTAAAAAACTGAGATGTAAAGGGTTAATGAGCATTTTTCTACATCACTAACCCACTTCTTGTAATGGTCAAAATTAAATTGACTGAATATTTGCGCAGCATAAAACGTACGTCCATTCGGTACAATGGTCTGAAAATTCAGACTATTACTTATTGGCTCTCTAGCTCTTAAGTCGATTCGACAACTAATAGTCGTTATTTCCCCACTTAAAGACATTTTCAAGCCCCCCCCCCTTTTTTTTTTAGGGAAGTTCTTAATTAGTTTTATCTTTCAAATGCCGTTGGAATTTAACCTTTTCATTTTTGGGCCTGAAAAAGGGACACAGTACCTTTAAACCAGAGACATCCCTGCTTAGACAGTGCTTCTCATTGAAACATGTAGTACAGTGTATTAGCAGAACCTCTTCATAAAGACCACCTGCCTAATGGACCATGGAGTGGTCTTTATAGCCAGGTTTCACTTTAAATGTTTACTTTCAGTAGGCTGACTGGTAAGTCAAAACAGTGCCAGCATGTTACTAATGACCAAAGACAGAAGAATTTGGGAAAAAAAATTACAAAATACCTGGGACTTGCCCAATTCTTTCCTGTTCACAAGAAATTTTCTTATTTATTTATAATTTATAATTCTTATTAATCATACATTTGCTATATCAGTAACATAGGTGTTCGGCCATTTTTTAATGCTCATTTTTTATATTATTTACCAGACCTCCTTTGGGGCTTTCCAGATTAATTTGATCATTGCTCTTATGTAATTTTTCATAAATAGCCATTAAAGATAAAGATCAGTTACGGTCATACGATTGCATTTTTAAAGAAACGTTGTGGAATCGATCAGAAAAGATTGATCTTCTAGCATATAAGTATTGGTATGTACTGCAAGGTTCTGGAATAATCAAAATGATAAGAAATTTGGCCCAGTCTTGGTCAAGTTGCAAGCACTGTATACAGAAAGATGTATATGGGACTAAGCGACATGTGCGCAATATCAATCAGGTCCAAATACATATAATAATTTACCAAATATATCAAATAGTAGGCAGTTTCTCAGCAAAATTTGTATCATCACGTATTAGCCAAAACATATTCTTTCACAGGATTGGTAATTAGAGCTACCATTTTATTTTTGAGAGGGGGCATTTCCAAAACTGGTCTTTACCTTTAAAAGCCCCGCCCAATTATACCTTTACACCATACGATAAAACATTCAGACTACAATGGGCCCCAGGCTGATGGGCCTCTGATTCTTTATGAGTTTCCATTTGAAACGATGAGTTTTACTTTACGTTTCTTTACAACATTCAGACCAGGCAAATGTAATAAATTCTTGAATACCTATAATAGAATCGTACATCGATACAATGAATTCAAGTAGTCTGAACGCAGTAATCTGCACGCAGGGTAAGGAGGAAAGATTGGGGGTTTCAACTTACCTTTTGCATCTTCTTAAGACATTCTGTGATGTACAATGTGATGTAGATCAGTACCCTGTCAGCATCACTCTGTCAAAATACAAATTGATCAAACCACATTATCTTCAGGGGAAAAAAAAACTGTTTTAGCTGAGATGTAACAAAATGAAAATAAGGAAATACAGGGATGAGACAGAGACTTTTCCAAATTGGAGGAAGATTGTTTTGGGCAACGCCCCTGGCAGGGTAAAGGGGATGGTGCCCCCTTTCCGAAGAAAACTTTAGAATATATTACGTAAAAGGACACGTTCTCCTTGCATTTAAATTCTATAATTGTTACTACCCCCATCTTGTTCAGATGAGATTTTTCTTTTTCTTTTTTAAATATCTGTTTTGTTTTTTAATCTTGAAAGAATAGAATCTCATCCCTGGAAATAAGTAAAACAACATTAGCAAGGTCTTTTCAGATTCCATTCTTGTTCCAGCTGTTGAAGTATGACATTTAAAAAAAAATGCATGCATTCCATGATCAATTTTCAGTAAGGAAACTACATGTAAGTCTATTTCATTAAATTTCATCAAATGAATTGTTTTCATTGTTGCAAAGTTTAACAGGTGAATATTGTTATGTTTTATTCCAGTTACATTCAGACTTCAGAGGATGAAGTTTTTACTAATTTACCTATCCATTTATTGATTGATTGATTGATGGTGAATTTATTGATCAATTAATTGGTTGGTTGATTGATTGATTGATTTATTGATTGATTTAGCTTACCTTGATTTCAAAATTCTTGAAGAAAACATTTGCCTTGAAATAGGTCAGGGCTTCATCAATGATGTCACTATCATCACCTTAGAAAAAAAAGAAAAAAACACGATCAAGATCTGAATGACTAAAATAAACATCAGCAGTTTATTGACAAATTAAGATCAGAGAGAGCAACAATCACACAATACCGCGAGGATAATTATTCACAGCATTAATATGGGGCCATAGTTGTTTTTTTGTTTTTTTAAACACTTTAAGGCGCAGGCTCTTCCAATTCAAGTTATTAAAAATACATTTGCGGAAGCAGTCAAGTTTTGGGGCATGATTAGAAATGTTCTAGACTATCACACTCACAAGGAAAGGAAGGGAGTGAGTTCCACAAACAAGGCGTAATGGATGAGAAAGCAAGGTCTCCTCCACATCCCTTTGGATGCAATAAATGGGTACCTTGAGAGCGTAACCAGATGAACACAAGCCAGGATGAAGAAATGAAATCCCATTTTCATTGCCCGCTTAGAGGCATAGAGACATCTTTGATGTAACAAGCACTATATAAACCCAAAATATTAAAGACCTTTTCAGGGTGAAAAATGAACTAGATGAATTATGTATAAACGGAAAGCTTATAACCCACAGACTACATTAATATCAATTAAATGCTATTTCAGTGCCCTGTTTAGAGGAGTAACATCTCTCTAAAAATTTGAAATCTAAAGCTTTGAAAATCGAATGTCGTAGACTTAAAAACTAGGCATCAACTTGACTTCATCTTATGGGTACGCATATTCACAATGACTTTGCATTAATCAAGTATGGCTCACCGCTATATATATAGGCAAAGCAATTGGGTTTATATATAAAGATGTCACTGTAACTTTGGCACATTTGACCCCTGTTGACCAGTAATTTGGAGAGGTGCATAAAATGAGTTGTATAATACTAAAAGGAAAAATATGTTATTCCTTTTTCATTTGTATTTTATGCTTTCTACTGACATAAAGTTGTATTTTCATCGGAAAGGGTCTTAAGTATCATTATTAGGCCTTAAAATAAAGATGTTGTATTGCCCTTAAGTTGTCAAAACATGGGTCGGTCGGTCAGAAATATTTTTTTTTTTTAAACTCCCTCTTTGGGCCGATATTTCTCAGTTTTGAATGCATTAAAGGGATCCAGTAACTTTGTCTCAGATTCTGAAACAAAATCCTGGATTTAGCCCATGCTGCGATGATAATTATACGTCTTTAGGTCAGTCAGGAACCCCAATGACCTTTACAGGCCGATCGCCTGTCTTATTATCAATATATTTATCATTGGAATTACAAATTTTGAAAACCATTTGCCAAATGACAACACGAAGGGCCGTGAAACTTAAATATAACATTGTTAAACGATCCCTTTAATACATTTTCTCTCTAAAAAAACAGTTTTTAAAAAAGCCGACCATCTATTTCAATTTTTGGGGGGTCGTCCGCAAAGGGCAGTACAATATCTTTTTTTTTTAGGCCTTAACTTACTACTGTTTATTGGCGCTGGTCCTCTAAACTTGGTCCTGAGAGGCAGAAGGGCAAGGTTCCCTATCTTGAGCTGGGCATCCGTAAACTGTGAGTGGTAGGCCTGGATTTGACAAATCATTTGCATGGATTTCATGTCAATTGACCAAATCATTGAAGTCATTTGAAAACTAGAGGTGCTAAAGGTCAATACGCAATAGCATTAACTCTCTATGCATGCTTTGTTGGAGTGATTAAAATGTCATGATGCCAATTTCTCTCTCAAATTAGGGAAATTCAACTGTGACAGAAAGATACATAACACTATATTTTCCCATCTTATCTGAAGCTGAATTTCCAGAAAGATTAATTGATATTTTATAAAAGTTCAGTTACAACTAGCGTTTAGACTCCATGCAGGATTATATTTTCATTTGTCTCTTTTTCTCCATCTCCTCACCATTCTTCCAAGTTCCTCTTTTTCTTCCTCTTCTTCTTGAACTTTGAAGTTCTTCCTCCTCCTCTTCTTCTTCTACTCATGTTTGTTCTTCATCTTCTTCTTCTTCTCATATTTGATCTCCCTCTTCCTCTCCTCATCCTTCTCTTTTATCTTCTTCATGTTCTCCTTCTCGATCCTCCTCCTCCTCTTGGCTTCTCTTCCTCATCGCATCATAAATATAATCTCTCATTCCCAACAATTCCTACACGAAACCCTACGAGTGCGACTGAAAAGTCATCTCTCCTCAAATATTCACGCCTTTTTCAGACTTTAACATATAAAACAGAGGCAATAAATCAGAATAAAGAAATTTAGTAGTCTTGAATAACACTTACCGGCATTTTGTAGCTAAATACTATGATGATTAACGGTAGGAAAGGTAGAAATTAAGTCTCTCTTCGAGGGAGAAAGAGGGAGGGAGAGTCGGTACTTCCGTGTGTGCAAATTACTTCCGCACGCGCCGCGCGATACAAGCTAGCATATCACTGCTAAACTACTGTGCGGTGAGTACCAGTTTTGTACCTACATGTAGGGTCGTGAAAAATAGCGCAGGTGACACATGCTCGCACTCGCAGAAGATGTTGTTTTTTATGCTTTTTTCCTTGGCCATGGGCGGCGGAGCGCCTTCAAAAGTGGGCACCAAAAGCAAAAGCACCAACAAAAAAGGGCAATATCTGGAAGAAAAAAAAGGGGCACCTTCAAAGGGAAACCTCAAAGCGAAAATGTACAGTTTTTAAACATTGGTATATACCCCTACATATTGTGATTGCGTGGTCCAAGATACTTTGCAGTTGGGTTCGAAGTAAAGTGCGAACAAAATCCAAGGCTAGTCATGAAAGACGGAACTTCTACTTCTATGGTGATACTCATCAACGCCTGTTCAGCATCTAGATGAGGGTAAAGCATAGAGTTGATATACAGCTCTAGACGGTAAAGTTCCTGAAAAGGTAACTAAATTGTTTCAAGAGCCACCTTGAACTGCTCCAAACAGAAAATACCTTTAATAAGAAATATTCTCTCAGATTTTATCAGAGCTGAAAAGGGGCATTCATGAGGAGAAGGGGGTTCGTATTGAAAAGGAGAAGGGGCGCTTATTAGTAGGAAAGGGGGCACTTTTCGAAAGGAAAATGGGACACGTGTCAAATTAAAAAGGTGGGCACTTAAATCAGAGTTGAAAAGGGGCACTGTATGAAGGGGAAGGACCCCCTCATACAATGGAAAAGGGCACTTGTCTAAGTCAAACACCTCTCAGATTTAAATAATAAGAATGTAGAATGGGCACCTATTTGCAGAAAAAAAAGATGTACTCGAGTAAAAGGGGCACTTTCTCTATGCACTTTTGGAGTATTTGAAAGTGGGTCACTGTTCCTTGCCCCTTCCCTCTTTCTCTGTATTTATGGTAGTCATTGAGCTCTCCCCCTAATGGACTCCAAAGTGGGATCGATGTCACCCCAATGCACAAACTTTGTCAGTAGGAATATGGTTACAAACACCCATACCAAAAAAAAACTTCACAAAAATGACAAAGGAATACAAAAAAAAAAACTGTTAACAAAAATTACAAAACTTTCATACAGGAATGGGTGTTGGACGGCCCTTAAAAGTTTAAGTCAATTTGCCCACTGACCAAATTTTGTCAAGATGAAGGGCTTTGGCTATACATTTAAAAACAAGATCAAAAGATTTCATCCAGTGGCAGGGCTTCTGAGGGTAAGAGGGTTGGTATACATTTAGGTCACATGCCTCCCAATTGAGTGGTGAAAAACAAAAAGGCCGAAAGAAAAGTAGAAAGAAGAAAGAGAAAGAGATGAGAAAAGGAAACGCCTGGACAATTAACCTCCTGCATCCCCACCCCCT